>JAIVFH010000154.1:0-66776 GCA_025765595.1 Obelidium mucronatum | reverse complement strand
CAGCGGCGGCGGCGGCGGCTTCGTGTGGGAACTATTAAAGGTTATGAAGGAATCAACTCTCCGACATATTAGAAATCCTACCAAATGGAACACATTGGAGTTTCCCCCGTTCCGATTCAGTTATGAATTCTCAATCGAGCAAGTCAATAAGGCAATTAATAATCCTGGAACGAATGTGTATTCTACTGCAGTTCATTTTCATGGTAAGAGAAAAACAAAGGGAGGTTGTTTTTTGACTCTCTAATCTGTCATCGCGGGATATTTGTTTTTGTTGTTGATTTATGTTACAGCTGGGTCAATTTGGCAATTGTATGTGAAAGCATCCATCCGTGATCCATCGTTTGGAATATTTCTTCAACGAACACCACCGAAACCAATGTCGGGACAATGGGTGGACAATCGGCGTAAAGCGAAAGTATGGGTTCAAGTTTCAGCGTATTCTGCCCTTTCGGTAAATTCCCTCTTTAGTATGAATCCATCTGTTTTACCTTGATTGATGTTTGTGTTTTCTCTCTTCTTCAACACAACATCGACTGTTGGACACGATTCAAACATTCAAACAGCCTGCATGTTGGGGGTGGCCGGCCTTCTTTTCCATGAAGAATGTTTACTGTTCAAATTCATCAAACACGGTTTCGGAAGGGATAAAATGCGCAGTTTTAATTGGACTATTGTAATAGACGGGGATGAAAATAAACTAAATTCGAAGTGATTTTTCCTCATGCAAGAAAAATTGATGATGTCTCTGAATGTTGAGTTTGGTATAAATTATTTTATTGACTCGAAGTCATTACTGTATAATTGCTGTTTGGAAAAAGTCGGTGCGCGAGTAATTTGTCCTCAAGAGGCAGGTGGTACCATACCCAATCTTGTTGATTTAGTCTTCTCAACCAACGAGTCGGCATACGCATTATTGGTTCCCCCTTTCGAAAACCGGATTCTCATTTCGTCAAATGCCAACACATCCATTTTACTCCCACTCCAACCTGTCTCAATCCACAGAATCATATCCTCTGGAGAAACCTGTTTCAAGCAAATTATATTCTTGATCTCTTCAAAATTTTGAGTCAAGTGATCGTGTATAATTCGTGTCAAAGCCTCATTGCTGGATTGTTGAAACTTGTCGGCCCCACACAACTGCTTAAAATGGCCTCTTTTCCAATCTTGGATTTGGCATTCTTTGCTGCAATAACTTGTAAAGCAATTCTGACACTTTTTGAACTTTACATTGCCATCCTCTTCTTCAAGCTTCAAGCAAAAGGCGCAAGGTTTCCGGATTTTCGAGCGCATGATTTGGTAATCAGAACATAGCCGTTTCATAATGGAACGGAACGGAGAGTCTGAATTTTTGGGGTTGTCCAAGAAGGTTTCCACGAGTGGTTGTTTGCTTGCAAATACTTTAAGAATGGATTTGTGGTACAAACAGTGGCACAGTCGACAATACAACATACGAGCTGATTCGACTTCATGTTCAGTTGCTGCGGGGGTGAGTTTTGCCGCAGACTCAAAAGCTCTTATTGACAATTCAATCAAGTTGCATCGGATGGCTTCCACCGCCGATGGGAAAGTTGGGTCCAACAATTCCAATTCCAATAGCAACATATCCGATACGCATTCAAACGCGAAAACTATGCAGTTTGAAGGCCTGCTTTTCAAACTTAGTGCCTGTTCCAAAAGTGAGAGCACCACAGAAACGATTTTGTGCTCTCTCAAGGCATCCACGATCTGTTGAGTATGACCGACGTGGTTATATTGAACAAGTGCAAGTAATCCAAGGGTGTGGGTCAGGTGCAACACGGTGGATGTACTCACGGGTACTTTTTCCAGTTCATGGAAGATAATTGTCAGTAGTCGGAGCCCGAGTGGCAAAGGAATGTGAACTTGCTGCTTTAAGATTACTTGTAATCCGAAAATAAAAAGACGTCGTGAGGGAGACTCGGGGTCGATCAAGAAGTGGGTGGCGAGGGGTTTGTTGATCAATGTCCAATCTCCCCTTTGTTCCATCTCGTCAAGGAACTCTTTTAGAATAGACTCGGATAGCTGGAATCCGGATGTATAGTTTGAAAGATTGATTAGAATTTCCAGAATGGTTTCTGCTGATTCTTGGCTCCTGTGCGGTCCGAGCATAAACGAGGCAAGGTCTTCGATTTTGCAGGCCAGGAGGGGCGCAGCCTCACACGCGTAGCTCAGGTGAGCGAGACATGAGATAGCAATACTTTTGAACTCTGGATTAAAGGCAAGCTCGCAGAGGGCGTCGATCCCGTTGTTACTAATGACTGCGTTGGTCTCTTCTAAACACAAGTCAGCTAGGACGCGGGCGGACAACTTAGAAGGACGCGTCGACAGATTTCTCAGGAAAAGCGCCAAGTTCGACTTTGCCCGTTTACGTTCTTCGAACAGCTGCTTCTCAAAAACCGATCTCATCTTGTGGGAAATGACAATCTTGACAATCACCAGTATTCCTCCAAATATATGGCCGAACCCTTTACACGGTAAATATGCGGATGGCTGGGTCATCAAACATGGACATCTTTATTCATCGCTTCGCTGCTAAATTACCAATTAGAAACCCAACCGCCAACAAAGAAGTCCACGTAATAATTTGCCCAAGGAATGGCAACGAGACATTTTTTAAAGCCTTTGAACCCAAGTTTGGAAGCCCATCAATAGACTTTGAATTCCTATCGACCCAATACTGCTCCATCTCCTGGTCGCTCTTCTTTTTCCAGTGAGACACAAGCGTATCGCGTTGCTTGACATAGTCATAATAGGGAACCGCATATCCACAGCTAGTCCCCACTTGAAAAATATCTCCCACAAGGATAGATCGAATCCCTTGCTGTCCGATCCAGGAAGGAAAAAGTCATGCATCAAGTCCTCAAACTCGGCATCTTTCGCGAGCACAATCCTGGCTTTGCACCACAGTCTCATAATGTTTGGTGGGCCTTCAAAGGCGCACAGCATGACAGTGACTCTCCCGTTTTCAGTCAAATGGGCGATTGTTTCGGCCCCGGATCCGGTTAGATCGAGATGGTAGACTTTGTTGTCGACGACACGCAAGGACTCGTAGCCTTTCGGCGACACGTTGACGCGAGTGTTTTCTTTGAAGGATGAGGAAGCGAGGAAATACATGCGTTGCTTCTCAATGAAGTCATAGTGGTGTGGTTCGAGGGTGTCAAAGAACTTTCCCATTCTTTGATTTCGAATGACTATTTGTTTATTACATAGCCACATATAAAAACAATAGTTATAACGTGCGAGACACCTGCCGAACTCTCGTCTCCAAGGCATTCAACCGCCTCCCAATGCTGGCTTGCGCGTCCCTCACATGTTTAATTTCTTGCAAACGGAGCTGAAGCTTCAAGTCAAACTTGTCCTCCATTGCAAGTTGCCGTCTTTCAAGGAGTTCAATCTTTGCATCCAGTTTACGTTCAATACGATCCAGTTTGCCAACCATATCCGTTTGAGCCCATCTTGCCTCATCTTGAGCCCGTCTTGCCTCATCTTGAGCCCATCTTGCCTCATCTTGAAGCTGCAGAAATCCAAGAAAACCAAGTAAAGCAGCTACTACACATGAAACATCTAAAAAGAATTGGCGTTTTGCGATCTTGATGATTGCGTGTTTCATTTCAGCAATGTGAACTGCCTCGTGTGTGCCATATGGAGAGGCGGTGCTAGTGGGGTAGACAACTGTGGATGGAGACGTTGAAGGGGGTGGAGCAGACACAGAAGTACCAAGAGATCGACTTAAGTTTAGAACAGATGGACTATTGTGCTTAAGTGAGGCAGTGGGGAGCGTTCTGCTGTGGTGGTTGAGAAAACGGGCAATATATGACATTTTTGGTCAAGTTTTTATTGACTCTGATACACTTTCTGTTTATTTGATAAACTATTATCACGAAACCACCCGACCTCCAAGTCTTGTCTCCAAACCAACAAGACGCTCGCCGTGATCAACCTGAGTACCTTTTATCTCTTTTATGTCTTCAAGTGTCTGCAGAATTGCAGAGAACTTGGAATCAAACTTGTCTTCCAAATGAGTAAACTTGGAGTTCACCTTCTCCTCCAAATGGGTTATCTGCAAGTTTACTTGGTCAAACTTGAGGCTGGTGTTTTTTTCCATGCTTTTAAAATTGGAGTCTGTGTGTTCACGTTCGCGGGTTGCAACCCATTGCACGCAAGCCCCTACGCCACCCACTAGCGCCAAAAGAAAGCTAAGGTTCGAATAATCGCCACGCAAGGGCTTCAGCAATAGGTCCCAGAAGTTGGAGCTGCTGGGTGGCTGTGTGGGTGGTGTGGCAGGTGATGGAGTGGAGGGAGGTTGAGCAGACACGGAAGTACCAAGGGATTGATGGAAGCTGAACGAAGATGATTTCAAGAACTGAAGCGAAGCTGTGGGGTAGACTCTGCTGTGGCAGTTGAAGAACCGGGCAAGGTGTGACATTTTTTTTGTTTGGGCAAGTTTTTGTTGTTTGATGTTTTGGTGTCTTTTTATTATGAAAGTGGGAGTTGTTGAAGTTTTCACACCAGCATAAACAGTGCACAAATGTGTTTTGTTTATGCCTTCAAAATTGGTTTTTCAAATCAGTGTTTGCCTTTCCTTCTATCTGCCGTTCCAAAATAAGCTAAAATGAAAACCAAGGACGAGAAGCCGGATTGTATTTGTCACTCCATCAAAAGGTTTCACAGGTTCTTCTTCATCTCGGTTTAAAGTAATTGAGATTTTATTCATGGTTTTTTTTCCATCTTCAAACCGACGCCAGCCATTCCTTCATTTGCTCGATTTGAGCCAACACACTGCTCTTGCTGGTACCTCCTGCAGCATTGCGGGTTTCAATACTACGCTCAAAGTCCCACAAGTCCACAATATCAGCTTCAAACGCAGGATGAAGCGTCAAAAAGTCTGCGTGAGTCAAAGAGCTCACTGGCGCTTTACGGTCTTCAGCCAATTTGATGGCACGGCCTGCAATGTGATGGGTTTCTCGGAATGGAACCTGAAAAAAACAAAGAAAAAAGAGATGAAGTTTGGGGTCAACAGTAAACGTCAGATTTTTTTTAATACCTTCTTGCGAACAAGGTACTCTGCGATATCAGTGGCCAACATGTCTACACTCAATGCCTGCTTCATCTTGTCTGCGTTCACAGTGAGAGTCGAGAGAACCCCAGTCATGATTTGCAAACATCCAGAAATGTTGTCGACAGTGTCAAACAAGGGTTCCTTGTCTTCTTGCAAGTCCTTGTTGTATGTGCTTGGAAGACCCTTCAATGTCATCATGAATCCAGACATCTGAATCAAAACAAAAAAAAAATCCACGTAGTAAGAAACAGTGCTCCTTCATTGAGAGAAACAATATGAAAGACGTTACGTTTCCAAAGATTCGTCCACTCTTTCCACGAATGAGTTCGAGGGAATCAGGGTTTTTCTTTTGGGGCATTAAACTGCTTCCAGTGCTGGAAAGAATAGTTGTTGGTTGGTGTGTTTGAAGTAGATGGAAAGGTGATTGAAATTAAGAAACTCACTGCCTACGGCGGTGGAAGATAAAAAGAAGAAAAAAAGAAGAAAAAAACACCACCTTCGGCGGTTCAAGAATAAAAAAAAGAAAATACACCGCCTACACCGCCTTCGCCGGTACCAAAGAAAAAACCAACCACCTTCGGCAATAAAAGCGGCAACCAACCTATACGCATCCGCCAATTGAACAAAACCAAATTCTCCAGAACTATAAATAATCAAGTCTTCTGAAACACGAGACAAATGAATCATGGTCAAACTAGCCCAAGACATGAATTCGGCAACAAAGTCTCTATCAGAAACACCATAGAGAGAATTGGGAACGATTCCAGTAAACCCAAGATCTTTTGCCATAAAATCACGGTCAATGTTGAAAGGATTTCCAGCAAGAGCCCCACTTCCAAGAGGAAGTTTGTTGAATCGTTCAGTAAGCTGAATGAGACGTTCCAAGTCAGCTTGCCAGCTCCAAGCGTGACTAAGAATCCAATGACTCCATCGAATCGGTTGGGCTCTCTGTTTAAAAATATGTTTTAAATCTATATTGATTAGGAATAGTACTGCGTACCTGCAAGTGGGTGTATCCCGGCATCAGAATATCCATCTCTTGCTCGGCGCGTCCAACGGCGCATTGAATCAGATCCTTGAGCATACCGCGCACCTTTTCAGCTTCTGTGCGAAGCCACAGTCTCATATCAGTCGCGACCTGGTCTGTTCGTAGATTGTGTTTAGCAGCTGTTAAACCAAACAAGACACTCACCGTTCCTCGAGCGACCCGTGTGCAGCTTTCCCGCGACGGACCCGACCAGCTCGCCGAGCCTGCGTTCGTTTGCGGTGTGGATGTCTTCGTCGGAGGCCCTGTTATCTGGCTCGATCAAAACACCAAGATAAAAAAAAAAAAAAAAAAAAAAAAACAAAAAACGCACTTTGCCGCAAAGGCGCCCGCCGCCCACTCGCGCCGCACCGCCGCCAGGCCGTCGACCAGCGCCGCGCACTCCGCCGCCGTAATGACGCCGCTCTTCGCCAGCGCGCGCGCGTACGTCGCCGACGCCGTGCAGTCGGCGTCCCACATGCGCTGGTCGAACACGAACGACTGGTTGAACTCGTGCATCAGCGGATCGACGGCGCCTGTGTTGCGCGGATGAGCAAAGAAAGTATTGAGTGTCTTTCTTGTATTGTTTACCGGTGAATCGTCCGCCCCAGAGCGACATTGCTTTTTTTTGCGTGAAATTAAATCTTGCATCGGTGATTCATCCATCAAGCGAAAGCGATGGATGCTACTACTCTCCGCTTCCACTCGGCAAACCTGTGTCTGCCAGTCACAGTGCTTCAAAGCATACACTCCCCTCCAGCGACGCATCTGTGGCCGAGCTCGCTAGTCCTTGCGCGTCTTGTCTGGAGCAGACTCGTCCGTGAAAATCAGACACTAATAGTACCAAACACTTCAATCCTAGAACTTGGATGTGGCACGGGGCTTCCCGGTCTGCTAATTTCAGCGTGGTTGTCTGCCACTCAGTCAAACCAAAAGCACATTGTTAAAGTCATTCAAACGGATTTAAATCCCAAGGCTCTTTCCTTGGTCAAAGAATCTCACGAAAAGATGTCGTCGAAAGATTGCCAGTACGAATCTATTGTATTCCCACTTTCTTGGTCATCTACAACTGAGCCATCACATCCATGCCTCACTGATGAATCGTTTCCGATATCCTTGATTTTATGCGCTGATGTTTTCTATGATCGCGTCGAGTTTGATCCCCTTGTTGCTACTATCGCGTCTATACTAGATGGAAGTTCACATCCTGATCCTGTTTGCCTCATGACTTACCATGAGCGGTCTTCCAAAAGATGCATTCAGCATTTATTGGATAAATGGGGCTTGGAGGCAGTTGAAATCAGCATGAATTCGTTTGGAGTTGTTGACGGGTGTTTGGGTCCAAGTGTTGAATATCTAAATCAAGACAAGGATGTGATTCTTGGAGAAGGAATATCTGTTGATGGAGTTGAAGAGGGCCAGGAAGCTGGTGCTGGTTGGGGACCAGGTTTGTTGTCTGTGTATGCTTGTATTATTACAATAAAAAAGCAACTGACATGACGGAGAATATATTCGCGATTTATTGTTTTAACAGTGTACAGTGATTTCTAAATGGCGAACGCTTTTCTCATCTTGATACATGGAACTGCTGTGAAGTCCGTGGGCAGGTAAGCATTCCATCGTGCTTCAATGACATTTCCTCCAAAGCCTGAAAAAAAAAGACTTTTTTAAACGCGCCGGGGATGCTGAAGAAGATCGCAGCTTTACCTTGAGAGAATACACATATCCATTCGGTAATACCATTGGCGGGTTATCCTCATTCATGATATCACCACTAATACGACAAACAAGGCAAGAATTCAAGTGATGAGCATTCGGCAGCTTTGCAGCCAATACTCCCATATACTTCCGAATCACAAATTGGACAATTCACGTTTTTGTTGTCGGGTTGATAGCATTGTGGAGTCTTTAATGCCGCCATTCCAGCCTGAAGTGTAGTGTACAAGAGAGGTTGAGTCGGTGAGATTGTTGATTGTGCAATTATTTGCACGGAACTGCGTAATGAGAAGGTTCCAGCGAGCAGGATCAAAGATATTCTGATATCAAAATATAAAAAAATGTGTTTAATGGGATTTCTGACAACGTTAGGTTGGATACAAACACACCTTGTACTTGATACAAAGAGTATCAGGATCAAAAGCAAGCAAGGCAGCCGCAATTTGAACTTCTTTCAAGTTTCCTTCGGCGCATGGAGTCAAATGCTTTTTCAAGTATACAATGGCTTCAGTTAGTTTTTGAGCGCGAACAAGCTCAATGTATTCTTGGAAACGAAGGTTGAATTCTAAATTACTCTGCTAAAAAAAAGCAAATGGAATGGAATGAGCACGGTTATGGAATTTTTTTTTTTTTGCTTCGGAGTTGTGTTGTACCTTGATTTTCTTCAATCCAGAACCGTTTTCTTTGCACCACGCCAAACACTCAGCGCAACTTTTCCTTTTCAATGCATCCTCGATCATTTTGCTTTGTGCAAATAATTCCACATCCACGAGTTGCTACAACAACAGCAAATTCCTCAGTAAAAAACAGTTCCCAAACTGAAACAATGAATTACCTCAATCTCGGCTTCAGCTGCAAGTTGCTTCGCGGAATTAAAACATCCTTCACGGAGCATATAATCTACAAGAATCCGATCCAATTGAGTTTTACTCCAACGCGTAAAGGCAGGGCTGTCCTGCGATGGCACATTCAAAAGGTCATCCAGATGCTGAAGACGAATTCGACTCCGATTCGCGTATAGAGCTTCTTCCTCCTTTGACTCGATAACCTTGGGCCCCCAGGTCAGTACCAAAAGTCTTGTCTATCCACAGCCAAAAAAAAAACACAACACAAAACGCACCTTCCGCTTCAGAGCAGTAAATCGAGAGATTAATCCATCCACGACTTTCATGACATCTTCCTTCTTTCCGTTCGAGGCTTCAATCTTTTTTAAATGATCGGCTGCTGAATTGGCCAAGACAGCCCACTCCTTTTCAACGTGCTTTTGCGATGTTTTGAAGGCGCGCTTGAATTGTTCTAGCTGGAACCTATATAGGTTGTTTTTTCGATTTTGCAAGTGTCAAATGACGGGTTTTGGTGGGAGAGACACCAGCATCCAACAAACAACTCCGACCTTTACGAGTGCCTGCTCTAAAGCAACTAGACCTAAACACATACACACAAAACATGTTAAAAACATTATCTGGGCTGATTTCAGTGCGTCAAGGCCCACCTTCGAGCTTCTTTGGATCTGCTGCCATTATTTTTCTTATATTTGTTTTCTTGCTTCTTGAGGTGATGCTAAAACTGAAAACGCGAACCCCAATTCGCTCTTTTAGTCGCCGCAGGCAGCACTCAGTTTCGCGTCACTGATTCTTCTTTCGCCGCTGAGTCAATCGAATTCATCTGCAGGTCCAAGCAGCAGCAGCAGCCGGCTGAGTCAGCCAACAGCAACAGCAACGCCAACAACAAAAACAACACGTTTGTGAAAGTCTTTGGCGAAGACCTTGAAAGTCATCTCCAATGTAATTGTTCCGACGGGAAGACGCGTTCAAATACCGAGTCTGCGAACTCAGGAAACGTGTGCGTTTCAAACAACGAAACCATAATCTTTACTACAACCGACGCCAAAGCGAAAGCACTCACGACGAAATATAAAGGCTGCAAGAAAGGAAACGATGCCTTCTGTACCTGTTTGAAGCGGAGCGGGGTCCGCTTTCAAGCTCTGAAAAACAGTTCTACGAGTTACTTTGGAATCGTTTGAAACTACACCGACATGGTTAATGTATCAATGGCTGCCACGGCATCATGTCGCCCATTTCGCCTTCTCCATGATTACAGTTCCACTCTATCCTGCTACACGCTGGATACTACAACCTCCCTCCCTTTCAAACAATCCTGTTTCAGGATAACCCTGCACCACTCAACAAGTACGAAACCGCACTCCTTGAAATCGCGAAATCAACAGGAAATCTTGCGGCCTTGAAGAACTTGGAGTTTCTTAGCCACAACTCGTACGAGTACCAATCCATCACTGCCGAGAACATCACGCGCTTGCTTCCACTCTATACACACAAGCCGACAATCAGAAGTCTATGCAACAAGCCCGGAAGACTTGAATGTATTTCGAAAAACTGCAGAAACAACGTTGGGCTTGAATATCAATGAATCGCCGTGTCCTCCCACCAAAGCCGTGATTCTGGTGCGTGGGAAAGCCAAGAAAGGTCGGCAAAGGAATAATGAAGAACAGGGAACCAAGTGATACAATTACTGAACTTGAAAGGGATTCATACTGTTGATGTACTTGACTTGAATGGGTCACAAAGCCTCGAAGAGCAAGCTTCTTTGATTTCGCAGTATGGATTGATTGTTTCCTCGCATTCGTCACAGTTGGCGAATCTAGTGTTTGCGCATCGGAACGCGATTGTGATGGAGGTGTCGGTTGTGTATAAACCAGCCTTCAGGACGTTGGGGACGATGGCGCGGTTAAAGTATATCAATAGTGTGGGTCATGCTCCAGACAAGAGTTCTCGAGTACATATACAGAAACTGTTTGGTCGTGTTCAAAAATCCTGCGGGGTTAATATCACAAGAGCAAACGATTGTATTGTTGCCACTGCTGATCGTGAAACTTTGAAAAGTGTGGACTATTGGGTGGATCTTGAAATATTTGAGCGCGACTTGACTGAGGGATTGTCTTTTGTAAATGAGCAGTGTCCAAGTCACACATGGATATAAAATTAATTATAAATTTGTTCAGAAACACTATAAAGGCGCGTCTATACTTCTCTTTTTTTATCACTTTAATTTTTCTTTGAACAATGTCTACATTTATTCTAATGTTCACTTCATCTTCTAATGATAACAAAAAACGTAGGAATCAGCATACGAAAGGAATCGGGGTAGCGGTAGCGTCATTTTGACCCATGTTTCCTAGACCAAAGATGTTTTCAATCGGTACGAAGGGCAGAGTAGTGGTTGTAAAGAGTGTTGTCCACCAATCCAGCTCCCTTGCATTCCCTTTCCGATAAAGAGAGAGTCTGAGACAGAATCAGGTTCAGAAACGGTTAGTAATACCTACAAAAAATCGCATCATCATCAATTTTTTGTTCTTACAAATGTTGTTTGGGCTGGAAGTCTTGGATTCGTCAAAAACAACGTGAAACAAAGTGTTTGCGTACACAGCCTTCGTCAATTTTGGTTCCAAGAATCCCTTCAACCAGTTGGACGCGTAGGCAATAGTAGTATCGTGGCCGTCGTTGTTTTGGTCAGGGGTGTAAAACATATAGTTGGGGAGAGTTCCAGCGGCTTCATCGGCGGCCAGTTGAGTTGAGGAAACGATTCTAGCGCAGCGAGTCGAGTTTCCGCTAATGTTGGTGACGGAAATCAATGGGTTGTGCTTGCGGTAGTATTTTCCAGAGCTGGTTCCAGTGTAGCATACAGATGGGATTCCTTCGTTGTATGCTTTCCAGGTAAGACCTTTGGCTTCGAGCAAGTCAGCAACATTTTTCTGGTTGAAAAAAAAAGCGGCGCGCAATGTTATATGATTGACGTATTGGCAACGCGCAAACTCAGGTACAAACCTTTGCAAGGTTGCAATTACTGTCACTGGTGCAAGTGTAGTAAGATCCTGCAACCATTGCAATATAGTTTGGCTGCGATGGGTGGCTGACTCCAAAGAAGTTGTTCATAAAGTACCCCTTATTCTTGAGAGTGGTTCCAAAGTATGGGTCAACCAAAACAGCGGCCTTGTCTGCGTTCTCCAAAACAATAATCATGACGTTTTTGGTTCTAAAAACCCGGAATGACGCGTTATATTTGTATTCAAGAAGGGAATGATGGAGAACATACTGGCATGGCAGCGCTCGAGGTTGAATTGGTGAACCTGCACAGACACTGGCGACGCTGAGAGCAGCAACGATAGTTGAAACGAAGGAGACCATTGTTTTTGTTGTTTGTTGTTTTCTTTTTAAATTTGTTCTCTTATTGCTGGACTTCGAGCGGTTTATATCCTTTTCGGCCAATTATGGCTTGGTAAAGTGCATGCCCTGCTTTGATCAACAATTTTGTTGCTATGGATGCCATGCGTTTGTTAAACCGGGGCACGCATGATTTCCATATGGATTTCTGTGGTCTTGATGATTGATCGTGTCATCATCAGGCAAAAAAAAAATAATAACCGAGACTGATTTACGCAGGCATTTTGTAGCGTCTATATCGACCTCTCAGGCTCTGTGATGAACAACCTCTTCTGAAGAAGATCAGCGAAACATTTATAACTTTTTCGCGTGGCAAACTTATCTTGTCGCCATCACCAGCCGAAAAAAATTTATACCGACAAAAGGGCATGATCTCAAGTTCTTCAGACTCTCTTTACACAACAAAAGCAACGAGGAGTGCTACCGATTGTTTTAAGTAGATTTTGGAATTTTATTGAAAGAAAAAGACAAAAAGAAACACCCCCATCATTATAAGTACAAGACACCATTATTCAGAATAGAAGAAAAAAACAGAGGAAAAATGAACGAGAAGGAGTTATTCATTCGTCGTTTACTTTCTTTGGACCTTGTTCTTTCCACTGGCTGGACGCGACTTTTCCTTAGCCTGTTGCTGTGGAACGGGGGCAGCAGATTTTGGAGCCGCCGCAGCAGACTTTGGAGCAACACCTGCAGACTTTGGAGCTGGAGCGGCAGCCTTTGGAGCTGGAGCAGCAGATTTTGGCGCTGGCGCAGCGGCCTTGACTGGAGCTGGAGCGGCCTTGGTGGGTGAAGCGGACTTTGGTGCAGCTGCCTTGGCTGGTGTTTGTGGTTTGGAAGCTGGGGCGGAGGCCTTCACAGGAGCTGGAGCAGCCTTGGATGGAGAAGCAGCCTTCAATGGGGTGGCTGGCTTGGCAGCTGGGGTAGCCGCCTTAACTGGCGCTGGGGCAGCCTTGGATGGAGACGCGGCCTTCAATGGAGTAGCTGGCTTGGCAGCTGGGGTAGCCGCCTTAACTGGCGCTGGGGCAGCCTTGGATGGAGACGCAGCCTTCAATGGGGTAGCTGGCTTGGCAGCCGGGGTAGCCGCCTTAACTGGGGCTGGAGCAGCCTTTGTTGGCGATGCCGACTTTGGAGCAGCCGCTTTTGCTGGAGTTTGCGGCTTGAAAGCAGGAGTGGCGGCCTTGACCGGAGCTGGGGCAGCCTTCACTGGTGCAGCAGACTTTGGAGCAGCAGCCTTAGCAGGAGTTTGTGGCTTAGAAGCTGGAGTCGCGGCCTTGACTGGAGCTGGAGCAGCCTTCACTGGTGCAGCAGACTTTGGAGCAGCCGCCTTGACTGGAGTCATTGGCTTTGAAGATGGAGCTGCGGCTTTGGTTGGGGAAGCAGCCTTCATTGGAGTACCAGACTTGGATGGAGACAAGACGAGCGCGTTCATTGGAGTGGCGGGTCTAGAGTCTGGAACTCTGACAAGCTGGTTCTTGATTGGGACAGCGGCTTTAGGAGCAGCAGCCTTCATTGGGGTGGCGGGTTTGGCAGCTGCTGCCTTGACGGGGGTCATTGGCTTGGATGATGGAGCAGATGCCTTTGTTGGGGAGGCAGCCTTCATTGGAGCGGCAGCGGCCTTGGGAGCTGGAGTTGCTGGCTTGGAGGATGGGGCAGATGCCTTTGTTGGGGAGGCAGCCTTCATTGGAGCGGCAGCGGCCTTTGGAGCCGGAGTTGCTGGCTTGGAGGATGGAGCTGAAGCCTTTGTTGGGGATGAAGGCTTGGAGGCAGCTTTAACTGGACCAGAAGCTCTCTTTGGTGGCACAGCGGCTTTGGTAGACCAGTTGGCTGGTTCATTGAACATGAAGCTCAAGCTGTAAACTTCGGAGGTGTCGTTCTTGGCAGCACGAGGAGTAGGAGCAGCAGCGACAGCCTTCTTGGCGGATGCTGGAGCGGCTGCGACGGCCTTCTTTGGTGAAGCTGGAGCAGCGGCAGCCTTCTTTGGTGAGGCTGGAGCAACAGTCTTTTGTGGAGATCCAGATGGAGTTCTAGATCTTTGGACAGGGGATCGTGCGACTGGGCTGGCTGGCTTCAAAGATGCTTCCCACTAAAAACATTTTTTAATCAAAAATTGATTAGAATCTGTTAAGTTCAAGAATTTTTCTTACCTTGGCTGGAAGGTCAAACATTGTTCCCAACATGGAATCCTGCTTGGCAACTGGCTTTGGTTGTGCTGCTTGGATTTTGGCTGGAGTTGCTGGCTTAGAAGCTGGCTTGGAAACGACCGGAGCAGCGGCTTGAGTCTTTCCAGAAGTTGGTCTTGGGGCAGCAGTGACTGGTTTTGGGGCGATAGGAGCCGCCTTTTGTTGTGGGGTGGATGGCTTGGAGGCTTGTTGTGGGGTAGCTGGCTTGAGTGGCGCAGCCTTAACTGGAGCAGGGGCAGCCTTGGATGGGGAAGCGGCCTTCAATGGGGTGGCGGGCTTGGCAACTGGGGTAACAGCCTTAACTGGTGCTGGAGCGGCCTTCATTGGGGTAGCAGCCTTGACTGGAGCTGGGGCGGCCTTTGATGGAGAAGCGGCCTTGACAGGAGTAGCAGACTTTGGAGCAGCTGCCTTGAGTGGGGTGGATGGCTTGGCGACAGGGGTGGCGGCCTTAACTGGAGCTGGAGCTGCCTTAGTTGGTGATGCAGCCTTGAGTGGGGTAGCAGCCTTGACTGGAGCAGGGGCGGCCTTAGATGGAGAAGCAGCCTTGACTGGTGTGGCTGGCTTGGCGAGTGGGGTTGCCGCTTTAACAGGGGCTGGAGCAGCCTTAGATGGAGAAGCAGCTTGACTGGGGCAGCTGGAGTAGCAGCCTTAACTGGAGCAGCGGATTTTGGAGCTGCAGCCTTGGCTGGGGTTTGTGGCTTGGAAGCTGGGGCTGATGCCTTAGTTGGAGATGGTGCGGCAGACTTTGGTGCAACGGCCTTAGCGGCTGGGGTGGCAGGCTTCGAGGTTGGTGCGGCAACCTTGGCTGGGAGAGCGGCCTTAGTTGGGGATGGTGTGGCGGACTTTGGAGCAGCTGCTTTAGTTGGGGAAGGGGTAGCGGACTTTGGAGCAGCAGATTTCGAAGCTGGAGTGGCTGGCTGTAAAATTGGGGAGGATGGTTCGGAGTTAAGGAATTGTTGATCGGGAAGGGTTCAAGGACCAACCTTTTGGGTAGCAGCCAATTTGGCGTTCAAAGCAGGTTGTTGCTGAACGTTCTGCTTAACAGCAGTAACGGTAGAGTTGTTGGCCTTAGCGTTCTTTCCCATATTGGCTTTTTTTGGTTTGTTGAGGTTCTGAAAGAAAAAGGAGGGGGCTTTTTGGGGGCGATGATTTTATAGGTTCTGAATTGTTCTTTTAATAGAATGGTATATCGAAATTCGAAGCTGGAAGACTGAGTGGCGTCATATTGTTCGTTTGTTCTTTTTTTAGAACGCGATTGTACCTGAACCCACGATTGGTCATTCTGATATGTGGTATTTAACACGATTCTTTGATTACTAGTCAGATGAATAGAGCTATTATTGAATTTATTGAATCGTTTCGAGTTATGTTTTATTGTTTTTCGCATTAATATTAAAGTATAATAGACATTTTTAAGATTCTATATATTTACCTATTATTTAATTTTGGTTTGATTATTTATGATACCAATCCACTTTTTGGTGGACGGCACTGCTGTTCGTTACCTCGTCTTCAATGCCCATGGTACTCATCTCAAAAGCTTTTTATGCTAAGCAATTAAGTCCAGACTTTATGCAGATAGCATCACTCTGCGGGAGAGGCATCGCATCTGTGGTTCTTACGTCGGAACCTACCACCTCGTTCCAATGCAGAACAGACACTACAGCCTTCCTATGGAACTCATGTCATGTCAGGTCTCTTGGCTATTAGAGCATGGTATGTTTGAGACCATCGCAGATGCTGTTGAACTAAATACAATACGATTCAAACCGAAACAAGATATCGCAGCTTTGCATTCAATGCATGGATATGAACCTTTTTTGCTTACAAGTAAAGATGCGACCGAGACTGTTGCGCAGCTCATGGACCGATTGATTGTGAAGGAGCTGGAACTGGCCGATCATCGAAGGAAAGCCCATTTGGCGGCCAAAGAAGTACTACGTGCGAAATTTCAGGCTACTAGCACACTGGATAGACGAGTGTCGGAAGAGAGTCAGGATCGCAAAAGCAAAATCTCGAGAACTTCGAATTCGTCAATTGCAAGCAGTGAATCGCCAGCAGCAGATTCAGCACAACACCATGAACATGCAAAACATGGATCCAAATATAGTAGGCTTCCAGGAAATGAAGCAAAGAATGCAGATGATGCGGTCGAGCCCGTGATTGGAACACCGACAAATGCTCCGTTCATCACCTCGCCGTACGACTTCCAAAAAGCTCCAGAAAATGAATCTGATGAAAATATCCGTTCTGCTTTGAATCGGGACTTGCGGCCGGGAATTGGTGGAGCTGTGGAGCCTGGATCTCAAATGATTCTTGCCAAAAAACAATGCTTTGAAAGCTTAATGAGTCGTGGATACCATGTGACATCAGGACTCAAGTTTGGAGGCGATTTTTTAATTTATCCTGGAGATCCATTGTTGTTTCATGCGACACATGTTGTTGTTGTGCTTACTGGGGTGCAGAGCCAGGAACTCACGGCGTTTGACATGATCAGCTATGCGCGAATGGGGCGAAACGCAAAGAAGAAGATTCTGCTGATGCGTTGTGAAGGAGAAAGCGTTGATGAACTTGTGGTTGACTGGACCGGCTGGAAGTGACGCATTTCTTTCTTTCTTTCTTTCTTTTTTTTATTTTCACGAAATGAAGCTCAAGAAAGCAGCGCCGGCCAAGAAGGCGGTCAGCGTCAAGCAGAGCCGCGAGGACAAGGAAGAACAGCGGCTGCTGCGCTCGAAGCGGTCGATGGACGCCATGGAAGACTACAACGCGCACGAAGTGTCGGACGTCGAGTCTGAGGACGACGAGGACTTGGACGACGACGCGGCGTTCAACGACTCGGACGAAGACCGCTTCGGCTCGCATTTTGCGGCGGCGAGTTTGGCGGCGAAGAAGGCGAAGACGAGGACGGCGGTCGCCGAGGACGACATTCTCAACGAGGACGCGGCGAGTTCAAAGGGGCGGAAACGCAAGGGCAAAGAGGAGAGCGAGGCGAGCGAGGACGAGGACGAGGAGGAGGAGGAGGAAGACTGGGGCTCTGATGCCGGCGACTTGGTGGTTGGTGCTGTTATGCATAGCGCAGTGATTCGATGTGGTGCTGATCATTCTGCTCTTCTAGGATCTCAGTGATATGCTTGGATCGGGTCCTGCAAAAGCCGTACCAGTGAATCCAGAGTATTCCTTAAAGAAAAAACCAGTCTTCAACAAGAACGATCCTGCTTCCGTTCTCCTTGCGAAGCACTCGGATGACTCAAACTCTGAAGACGAAGACGCCGATTCACTATACGAATCTGACGAGAATAACCTCAACGAGTCGGGAGATCAATTCCAGTCATTTGTCTCAAACTTGGATGCGAAACACGCTGCCAAAAAGCGACGAGTTACTCTTGCAGAATCCACCGAAGCATATACCGAATCTGAATTCAACCTAAACTCACGGTCAAAGTCGTCTTTGGGTTCTGCCAAGCTCGATTTCAGTGATCTCGTTGGGTCCCTTGGCGGCGACTCGACATTTACCCACCTCCGCAAACAACTCACCGAACTTGCTCCTGGGGCCGTGAATACTGGAAAACCAGGTCTTCGTGCTGAAGGAACTGAAGCCGCTCCTCTTCCGACACGAATTCAGGATCGAATCGGACGACAAGCTGCCTACCAATCTGCGAAAAAAGAAGTGGAAAAGTGGTCTGGAATTATTTCAAGAAATAGAAAAGCGGAACAACTCGATTTCACGACACTTGAAGAAAAACCTGCCGCCATTGTCTCGAGTGCTGCTTTGGTGGGTCAATTCAAGCCAACCACCGATATGGAACAAGAAATCGCACAGCTCTTGAAAGACAGCGCATTAGATGAGAAAAAACAAATGGAACTCGAAGATTTAGAAATGAACAAACTCTCACAAGAAGAAATGATTGCGAAACGGCAGGAACTCGTAAAGCTGAGATCGTTGGCTTTCTATGCAGAACAAAAAGCCAAAAAGATTTCAAAAATCAAAAGTAAAACGTATCGCAAGATTCACAAGAAGGATGCTTTGCGGAAAGCTGCCAAGGATGGATCGGATTTGACTTTGGAAGAGCTTAAAGATTTGGATCCAGATGCGGCCAGAGAAAAGGCTGAGAAACTGCATGCCTGATCGAATCAAGGTTTGAGGGTGCTCTTTATCGAGTTTCTGTCTTAAACCCGTGTTTATTATTTTGATTAGGAACGAATGACCTTGAAACACAAGAGTACAGGAAAATGGGCCCGTAAAATGCTTGCTAGAGGAGACCGCGGCGACGAAGAAGTGCGTGCTGTGATTCGTTTTTTTATTACTGATGAATCAACCCACAAACTCAAATTCAACAGAGTCGACAAGCACTGATGGATCAACTCTCCCAAAACCAAAACCTAACTCGAAAAATCGCTGGTCTTGAATCGGACGAAGACTCGGACGCACTGAATTCCGACAGCGACGACGATTTGGAAGGGTTAGATTACTGGTGCTCGGGCCAAAAAGCGTGGAGCCGCAGCTTTGGCTGATTTGGAAGACCAGATTGCTCGAGACCACTCCGAAATGGAATCCGAAGCTCCTAAAAAGGGTATCTTTGCAATGAAGTTCATGCAAAGGGGTTTGGAGAGACAAATGAATGAATCCAAACAATTGCTGGCGGAAGCGAGGCAGGCTCTAGAGGATGAGGCGAATGAGGAAGATTTAGATTCTGACGAGGATGTTCAAACTAAAAAAGTAACTACAAAGTCGAAACCGAAGGCTGTTGGAGTTGGCAGAATGGTGTTTGGTATGCAAGAAGAGGATGACGATGACGACGAAGAGGACGAAGAGGATGAGAATGCTAAAAGCAATGATGCACGAGTTTCAAGCTCTCAATTTGATATGAAAATGTCAAAACCAGTCTCGATATCTTTGGATGGCACCAAAAATGGATTCACTGGTATGACCAGACCACCTCGTCTTGCAATTCAATTAACAGCTTTTTTTAACTGTTCGGGCAGTTTCAAAAGGAACTGACGTATTCTCGGCTAAAATCTCCAATGTCCAATTCGGAGACGAGCAGCCTGTATCCACTAAACAATCCAAAAAGTCCAAATCAACTATCGCCCAAGCACCCATCATTGCACCAACACACCCTTCTGCTACTTCAAAATCGCAAAAGTCGGAATCTTCTGCTGCTGAAGACGCGTCGAATCCTTGGTTGGCCACTGACACTGCATTCACAAAAAAGTCGACAAAACTAAATGTGACACACGCCGACAAGGCGATGGAAAGAATGAACAAATTGAAATCACTGCAGAAATCTTCAGAAACAGCAGACGGACATGGATTTTACTTTGAATCTGGATGGTGTCCGGAAATTGGAGGTCGTCAAACCACAGAAGGAACAGCCTGGTAAACAATCACAGGTGCCTTCAAAAGCAGTTCCATCCGCAAGCAAACAAGAAACGGCCGTGGCAACAACCCATAGCGATTCTCCAGCTGTGTATGGACCCGTCAAACCAACAACCGCGACCAAACCGAAACCCCAAAAAGTGAATTTCCTACGACTCTGAAGAAGACAGCGACGAGGAAGCCGTCTTCAACAAAATATCAAGCAACTTTATTCATTCATTCCGACATCAAAACCTTGACACAACGAGAGCTGATGCAAATCGCGTTTGCAAATGACAATGTGGCTACCGCTGAATTTGAGCAGGAGAAAACGAGAAACTGTCGAAGCAGATGCGCCTGAAGTTGTCGATAATACGTTACCAGGATGGGTGAGTTTGGATACTTTGAAACTTTTAGTTTTTTGATATTCTTATCATCGAAAAAAAAGGGATCATGGGCTGGAAATGGTGTGGAACCGAAAGCAAACTTATTCACGACAGTCAAAACCAAAGTTGATAGTGTCGTTGCTACAAAAAGAAAAGACGCCAAACTTAATCATGTGATTATAAATGAGAAGAAGATAAGAAAGGTAAAAAAGTGCTTGCTATTTTTTTTCAATAGGCTCTTGAGTACTTAATCAACGAATTTTATTCAAGGCGGGTAAATATCTGGCGAAAGATCTTCCATTCGGTTACGAATCTCGGGAACAATATGAGCAAGCGATTCGAATGCCTTTGGGTGTTGAATGGAATACTACTGCATCCCATGCTCGGTTAACTGCGCCCAAGGTTGTGACGAAAATGGGAACCATTATTCACCCAATCAAGTTGGCTGGGAATGGTGCATCCAAAGAAGGAGAGAAAAAGAAAACCCCTGGAAATAAGAAGGGTGGAAAGCCCAAGCTGAAATAAACAGCATTTCATTTAACTCCATGTAATAATTATAAACTTTGAGAAAAAGCAAGAGGCCATCTGTGATAATGATCTTTTACTGCGAGTTATATTTAACCAATCATTATAAATTTGAATATCACTTTCCCTTATTTTCTGTAAATCGGGATCCGTGAGAACGACAATTATCAGTTGTTTGAAAATCTCTCTTAAAACACACAACGCGATCACAGCAACAACCCTTGCAACGCGTCTCTAATCTGCTACCCAAACAGATTTTTACAACAGCGAACCAATAACGCAAACCAGTAAGAGGCCTGAACCCCTTCCAAAACACGCGATCAACCATCACAAAATTTACACCACCACCTAGTATTCAACATGCAACAAGTCCAAAACCTTGACCAAACCACAGCCACCGTATATTCACCCGAGTTTAACATGTCCTACATTGAAAATGACATCCAAGACGTCCTGTTACTTGCTTTCCTAACAAACATCAAGGAATATGCGAGCAAATGCAGCAACCCATCGAGCGACCACCGCGATCAAATATACATTGCTGTATTGGCCTTATTACCAGTCGGATCCATGTCGGCATCATACTTGCCTAAACCAGTGCAAATCCCAACAACAGATTATTCAATGCAAGCTATTGACGCTGCATTGGTATTGACGCCAGCCTACTCTCCACCACCTCCAACAGTATACTCGAGTTTTCCAAATGTTTCAGATTACTTGAGCTTGACAGATTCACCGATTAGTGTACCTGCTGTAGTTGCATTGGATACGCTCCCGATTAGTACACAAAATTTGGCGACCGACAATGAGTCCATAAATTTTGATAATTTGGTAAGCTGTGGGTTCCCTTGTCTTTTTCTTGATTTACTCATTCTGTAACCAAAAAAAAACAGTTTTGGGACACTGATTCCGATCAAACAAGTATCCCGACCGAGACAATCACTCGCCCGTCCTCACCAGCTCCAGTCCCAATAACGTTTGATGCAGAACCAAGCTGTAATCGTTCCTTTGCCGTCATGCCACAATCATCAACGCCACCTCAACTCGATGAAAAACCAACGCGACTAATGAACCGAGTAAAAGAGTTGGTTTCTGCACGCGCTATTCGCCGTACTGCCGCGCAGAAATCACGAGCAGTACCATTCTACCGGAAACCTATCCAAATGGAGATATCTTCGCTCTGTGATTCAGAAACCGATGGTCAGCTGTACACGAAAAAGTCGGAGAGGCTGCAGCAACAGCATCAGCAACAGCAGCAAGAGCGGTCCGTTACTTCCAACGAATTGGCCCCAGTCGTAGCATTACCAGCGGCAAGTGAGGTGCCAGTGTTGGCTGAAGTTACTACCATCGCCCCCGAAGTACCTGTTGTGTCTCTTGAGCTTGGGATCATTTCTGTTACTTGTCCAGAGCCACCCGTTCCTCAATGTCTTGCGGACTGGGGAATGCCACGACAATTAAACTATTCGTGGACGGAACATAGAAGCGAAACATGCATGGATGTGGATGACGACTTCTTTTAAAGAAGTGTACGGAACAGCCCCTTTACCCCCCCCCCCCCCCCCCCCCCCAAAAAAAAAAAAAAAAAAAAAAAAAAAAGAGAACAAGCGCGAGACGAAGAAAGAACAAATAAGCAAGCACAAAAGAAATCAAGTTGAAGAGGACCCTGGTTGAATTGTTGAAGAATCTGGTTGAAGTGGACATATAGGTTGAAGTGTTTAAGAATCTGGTTGAAGTGGACATATTGGTTGAAGTGTTTAAGAATCTGGTTGAAGTGGACCTGGTTGAGTGTTAATTTTAAGAAAATTGAGTGAAATATGCCGAAAATAAAACGAATTTCCATTTTACTGGATTTAGGGAGATAATAGCATTTATACCAAGTCTAATTATCTTTTTTTTTACCTTTAAGTTTTTTTGTGAGTAAAAGAAAGTCAATCAGACAATTGATGCGTTTTTATTCTTTGTTCCGGGTCAGTCATCGCAAAACACCAGTCCGACGGTAAACATTTCTCCTAAACTTTACTGCTGGAGCGACGGGTACAACATCCTTCTTCCCCTGTGCGGCAGGTTTTCGGTTCATGCTTTTTGAATCCACCAAAACAGACGAATCCTTTGGCTGTTGAACATCACTTGCCATTCGCATAGAGCAAGCCTCAGAATCCCGTATACAATTCTTGACGGCACTCATAATATTTCTCGCACATGCAATCAATTGTTGATCCTTGTCAGTATCCGCAGGTGCGCTTGTCTTTACAGCCGCCACAATCTTGAGCTGTTGTGACAAGTTTTCAATCCACAACAGAGACCCATTCAATTGCTTCTGCAAGTGAGCATCCAAGCACCGATCCGCAATAGGTTTCGCGGCTGTCGAGATTTTCAGTGATTCAGTGTAAATGTTCTTGGCTGCAGTGATGAATCCTTTTTTGGCCTCCGCATTTCCGTATTCTTGGCGAGAAGTTTATGGAATTTGGCGAGGGACGAGAGGTGGTCTGAGATTTTGCTGGAGGATTCAATGATGGGGTTTTCTTTGGGCGACCAGTTCGCAGCTTCGACGCGTATTTCTTGAGCAGCAGGCCTTGAGAGTTTTTTTGAGCAACATATTCAAAGAGATTCTAAAAAAAAGTCGCTCACTAGAATGGGGTCAAGCTTTGCCTCAGCTTCCGGCATCAGCCGTGGTGGTTCGTCATCAATCACACAGGTGTCCATGGCCGTTTCTAGAATCTGGACAGAGATTCCTTCAATAGCCAACTCCTTTTCTTCTTCATTGACAACATCTCCCATGCTGCTTCAAGTTGATTAAGCTCTCATTCCGCACACGCATTACATCCTCAATAGCGAGGAATCTGGCAGATAATTCTTTGATGCAATTCATGAGTTCTCCTGCTTCGTGTGGTTTTTTTGATTCCAGAAGCTGTTTTGCGCGGATTGTGAATTGAGGGATGACTTGTGAAGATGGTGGGATTGTGAGTGTTTACCAAAAATAAAATGGGAAAAGGAACGAAGAAGAAGAAAACTCAACGACGGTCCATCTCTTGATATCTTGATTCCAGTGAAGAGCGATATGCAGGATCCGCAGCGGACTCACAAACTCTCTTTGCAGCTGCCGAAAACTGATGCGCACTAGCCAAAGTCGCCAACGTTTCAGTTGCGATTCCATCGGAATTCCCCACTGCCAATGCTTTTGCCAAACCGTCAGCATGCTGTCCAAACAATGATGTACGCCACTGATAATCTCAAACTGCGTGAAATTGTTTCGGGCAAGCGCGATCCCACTCTGCAAGTTTTCTGACCATGTTTTCCCGATTCTTTCAAGGTGTTGGACTGATGTCGGATCTGTCGGGTTTGTAGAGAGCATATTCGCACTCGCTGTAATCATGGGAAGCAGTGCTTGAGCGGTGCGAACACAGTTCCGACTGTCAATAGCGCTTTGCTTATCAGGAAACGGGCACAACTCCATCCCACTTGTACACAAAGATCCCCATCTCGCAACTTCTCCCTCCAAAACCTGTAGCGTGTTTGTAAGTTTGGGTCTGTTTCCTTTTGTGGCCGCGTCAAAAACAGATCCCAAAACAGTTGTTGGAGACTTGGAGTCGAGTAAAGACATGTTGGAGGTGGATAGCTCCGACACAATCATTCTGTTTTTCATGAATTTGAGGAGGTTGTGGGCGTTTCTGGTTTGAGCGAGTTTTTGACCGAGATCCTGTTGCGTTTGGATGCTATCGGGTCGTGAAAGGTATATCTTTATCGCCGCGATTGTTTCGGCGTCGGCTTTTTGGACCGTTTCCAGCTGGCCCTGTAACGCAGATCTCTGGATTGGGTCGGTTATTAAGTTCAGAAGTCCTGAGGCACATTTGAACGAGCATCAGTATAAGAAGGAATAAAGCACATGGTTTGTATTCACTTTTGGTTCCAGAGATGGTATTTGTGGACAAAGTCGCCAAGTCATTCAAGACGGTTTGAGGATTCCCAACCCTTGTGCCCAAGGACGTATTTGACTTCATTTATCAAATCTTCCATATTTTGGGTGGCGATTTGCTCGTTTTTCGTAATCTAGAAACATAACTGTGAGATATGGCGGGCGACATTCACATATGAATAGAAGTGGAATACGAACCTCTTGTCTTGCCGATTGATCAAAATTGAACTCTTCATCAAGCCTGGTTTTTATAATTGCTTCTACCTCATCCAGACTGGATATAATGCGATTACAGGATATGGCAAGCATTGCTTTCCCTTGCGCTGGACCAACTCTTGCAACAACAACTTGACAAGATGAAATCAGGAGGGGACTTTCACGCGTCAAAAGCTGTATAGCAGACTGTAAGCGAGCCTGCAAGTTTTGGTCAATCAGTTCAACAGCTCTTTTGGTCAAGAGCTGAGTAAACGCGATGAAAGTTTGAGAGTATTGGCCAACTGTTTGGACCCACAAAGATTCCCACTTTGTAACTGCAGCGGGTGAAACAGCATCGTCGAATGCCTTTTCTTGATCCTGCAAGCTTGTTGCAAAGTTGCGAATGCCCAGAATAGCCGTGAGAATGCGACGGACTTCAAGGTCGTCCATGACGGAAAGAATCTTTGCTGTATTGCGTAGGATTCCTTTGACGCCTTCGAGGAGATTGTTTCTTCCAAGTGATGAATGTGGATCTTTTGCTAGACTAGCAGTAGCTGAGACTAGGAGCTCAGAGGACTGTTTTACTGTGGACGCGCTTTGACTTAGTGCACCAAACGCCATGAGCAGAGCGACCTACCCAAATCACAGGACTCAGGCATATCCTGCTTCAGCTGCGTATCCGAAACATTTGCTTGCTGCGATATTCTCAAGCCGACACCTGTCAAGTGGGAGATCTGATCATCCACGACGCGTGCCAAAGCACTCAAGTCGGGCATGGGCGCGCGCGAGATTTCCGCCTCAGAGATAATGAGAACGAGCGACGAAACCGCTTCTGCGAGCGGCGCAATAACCGACTTTGCGGTTTTGGTGAACATTTGTTTTGTCTGAGAATGTCGCAAGAAACAACTACCCGAAAAGCAACGCATGCGGGCTCGTGGTATTCGGCAAGCCAGCGGGAGCTTGAAGACAGCCTGAATCAGTGGCTGAGCGCCGGCCAGCCCAGCTCGGATGCGCCGCCTGCAAAAGCGCTGATTGCCCCGTGAGTGACACTGAGTGGCTGAGGGCATCGCCCGCTGACTCCTCACTGCCGCAGCCACGCCGGCTTTTCGTACTCCGGCGCCACAGCCGCGTTTGCGTATTCGCACGTGCGTCCCGACGTTGTCGACACCGTGTTTGTGCTCGGCCCCTCCCACCACGTGTTCCTGGACTCGTGCGCCTTGACGGCTTGTGCGCTCTACGAAACACCGCTGGGGGATTTGACTGTCGATTTGAAAAGTATTACTCCCTGCTGGCTCTTGTATTCCACTCAAAAGTGTTTGTTATAGTCGTCAAGGACCTCCAATCAACAAATCAGTTCACTCAAATGAGTCTGTCGACCGACGAAGACGAACACAGCATCGAAATGCATCTTCCGTATATAAAAGCAGTCATGGACAAGAAGAGCAATGGCTCCTACTCGATTGTACCTATTCTTGTGGGCGCACTGACACCTGCCAAAAGCGCGCTTTATGGACGCATTCTATCGCCCTACCTAGCTCAAACAAATACACTATTTATCGTATCTTCTGATTTCTGTCATTGGGGTTCGCGGTTTAACTACACGCCACAGCGTCCACCAACACCGATTCACCAACACATTGAAGCCTTGGATCGCGAAGCAATGACGCTTATTGAGAAATTGGATATATCAGGATTCTCTGCGTATCTGGCTCGAACAAAGAACACAATCTGTGGCCGGCATCCAATCAGTCTCTTGCTGCAGACTGTTGCTGCAGTGGCCATGCGACAGAGCACAGAGAGTATGCAGAATCACAGCGGGTTCGAGCTTCAATTTGTTCGCTACGCGCAGTCGAGCCGAGCGACTCGTGTCAATGACAACAGCGTTTCGTATGCAAGCGGCGTTCTTTATTCGTTGGATGAGAGCTGACCAAATATGTAAACTCCACTTGACTCTGTGACTATGAAATAAATATATTTTGACTTTTTGAATCGCAAGTATTAGGCTCTCTCTTCATTAAAATACTTGATTGTCAGTTGAAATTATGGTGGAACCAATCACTTCTCGCCCAGGCGATCTCGCCATGGCCGCATTCTTTGCGTTCCACATCCCACTCAGCATCTTCATTGACTCGCAGTTCCTGTTCCCCAACTGGGCTCAATCCACGCTCCCCGAAGCTATCCGTGGCATTGCAACCAACTACCTCCGAGTCACAAACGACTACCTCATGATCGAAAGACCGCTATGGATACAATCCCTCCTCTACTGTGAACTCTTTATCCAGCTTCCAATCTTTATGTACATGACGTATGCGTTGATTGTGAACTCAAAACATGTTCGAACAGTAGGACTCATTTATGGGACGAGTACATGTACTTGTCTGGTTCCGATTTTGTTTGAAATGATCTTGAATGAGAATGGGTTGCAATCTAGAGTTCAGAGGTGGATGACGTTGGGTATTTATGTGATTTGGTTTCTTGTGCCGTTTGCGGTGTTGGTTGCCATGTTGTTCAGACGGGAGGGTCCAGAGCAAGAGGAGGGAGTAAAAAGGAAGCGAAAGGATGAGTAAAGAGAGATATCAATGAGTGCTTTGGGGAAGGGGTGGGGAATAAAAAAAAAGGGTGAAAATCACGATGCAACGAACATCTTCAAGTCACGTCAACCAGCCATCTTATGGAAACCACCAACGGAACAAACCCGTGACTCTTACATCCAACTCTGTCCTGTCGTCGTCGCCAACAAGGATTCCGACACTGTCGCGCGGGAAAACACAACAACTTCAGCAGAACCTCTACCGAGACTCGTTCTTGGATCAAATGACGTCATCCAATACAAATATGAATAAATTTGGCGCGGCTGGTCCTGGTGGTGGTGGAATGAATAGCCAAAGAAACAGTCAGTATGGGTTAGGGAGTCTGAGTGGCACAGGATCTGAAAAGACATTGTACCTCAGCAGCAATAATACCAACGACGAATATTCACCGTACGCGTCTCGGTCAAGTTTGAAAGGGAGAAATTCCTCTGTTTATTACGCAGCGAATAGCGGATACGATGGAGAACAATATTCGCCTTCGTCCTCCTTCTTACCACGCAACAGTCATCGGACCCAGCAACAGCAACATCAACCAACTAATGTATTTGTCGAAGTCGAGTTGCCCCGAGAATTGATGATTGCAGCGACAGCGGCCAAGAACGGAGGGAATAGTCGAGCTTCGCAAGGACCGTATGTTCCTTTACCTGGATACAACAACTCAGACCGCGATCGAAGTTATAACTCCTTGCTCCAAACCACTGACGCGACGGCCAACTCGTTGCAATTCAAGTCGCCATCGAAACCTGGCCTGTTTTCAACCATGATGGGACGGCGTGGTAGCGATGTGGAGCAAAAGTTGGAATTGGAGAGGTTGAATCAGAGAGTCGGGTATCGAGATATAGATGGAGAAGGGAGGCCTGTTGTCGATCGAAGAAAGAGTTTGTTTTATGCGGGCATGTTTGGTGGGGGTAAAGCTGTGGATGGGATTGCACGATCGAATCTGTTGGGTGACTTTTTAATGAAAGGGGGGACGGCGAGTCGAAGAGAGTCTGCTGTTGTGAGAGGTTTGGAAGGGTTGGAGGTCCGGGAAAGATCTTATCATCATGAGAGTACTACTGGGTCTGGGACGCCTCGCCACCAGGACGAAGTATTGGATAGATCGGGTAGCCAGAATATCGAGTATATGCTGCGGAATTCGAAAACGGAAAGGAACGACACGAGAAACGAATACAATCAGGCATCAAATTCCCCAAAGTCAGCAATAAGAAAAGAGGGCTCTGATCCTGTGATTTCAACTCAAAATAGGAAATTGCCGACAGCGAAAGCAAGAGAGGTACCGCAGAATCAATCCTCATTGAATGACAGCCGGACTGGATCACTGAGAAATCTCAGTAATGTCAAGGAGCAGACAAAGTATCAAAAGTACGAGCCGCCAGAAAAGGAAGAAGAAACGTTTCTAGCGAGCGATAAAGACGAAGAATCCAACGAAGACGATGGAAACGAATCAGAGGCATCGTACGGAAGCGAACACTCCATTAAAATTCACGCCAATCTGGGAAAATCGCAAAATCCAGATGAATACGGCCCGAAACAAAAACTGATGCCGTGCCGAGTCTGTGGAAGGAAATTCGCAAGTGATAGAGTCTCAAAACACGAAAAGGCCTGCAAATCATCATCGAAACCGAGGAAAACGTTTGATGGCACAAAAATGAGAACAAAAGGACTAGAGAAAGTGCGAGACGAGGCCGCAGAGAGAAAATTGGAGGAAATGCGGAAGGCCAAGAAGGACGTGTGGAAGCAAAAACACGGTAAAGTGAAAGCATTCAGTTCTGTTCATCATACGAAAACTAATATTATCGTGCATCTAGAGGAATTGATTGAATCTCTACGCGCAGCGAAGCAGCTGCAGGCGCATTTGGATAAGGGAGGGAAGGCGTCCGACTTGCCGCCGCCGCGCGTGAGCCAGACTGTGCCGACGGGCCAGGAGTGCCCGCACTGCCTGCGTCGATTCAACGAAAACTCATATTCCCGCCACGTTGAAGTGTGCCTCCGCCTGAAGCAGAAGGGACGACCGACGAAGGTGAATCCGTTCAGCAGAAAGTAGAACAAAATAAAACCCAAAAAATGGACAAGAAACTGCCGCTTCCGCCGCCGCCGCCGCCGGTGCCGCCGAACGCGCGCGGCGCTGCGCCCGGCGGCGGCGGTAGCAGCAGCAGCGGGCCCGCAGCCGCGGCGGCCAGCGGCGGCGCCATCGCTGCGCCCGGCGGCGGCGCGCGGCGGCCGAACCTGTGGAGCCGCAGCGACTACGACTACGCGGCGCCCGACGCAAACGTAAGGAGAGATAATTAAAAGAAATAAGCTAAAGGCGCTGCAGCGATACGCGCCGCAAAACAACAACAACAACAACAACAGCAGCAGGCGGCCGGCGTCCCACCAGTCAAACTCGCAACTGCCTCCCCCGCCGCCGCCGTCTTTCTCGTCGACGCGCGATCGGTGGAGCGAGAGCTCAAACAACAGCAAACCGTTTCTGAAACCACAGAACCCAAACAGTATCAACAACAGTAGCCAGTTCCAATCGAGACCAGATTCATCACGTGCAGGTCCTTCACCTTTACCGTCATCCCAATTGAACTCGCTTCGGCCGCAGCAACAACATAAACCATCGATGCTTGGAAGCAGCTCCAACAGCAACTCTCGACTGTATTCACAGGATGGCGGTTCAAGATCAGGCGGAGGAGGAGGGGGTGGGGGTGGTGGAGGTGGTAGTAGTAGTATGATGAGTGGATTCCAAAAACGGAGAAACAATTTCGATTCCAACATGAATGATGGCGGTCCAATGTACATGTCTTCAAAACGACCGCGACTCATGCCTGGAGGTGGAGGAGGCGGTGGTGGTGGTGGGGGTCCTGCTGGGGATCGATACTCTCAACAGTCACATCCACAAGCTCCTCCCAACAACAGCAGCAGCGGTGGTGGCGGCGGATACATGGGTAGTGGTGGTGGTCCGCCTGGTCGAAGGAGTATGTTTGGTGCAGCAGCAAACTATGACGAATATAAACGACGAGACAGCTCGCATCATCAGATGCGGGACGGATATGGTGACTATCGGGGAAGTAATTATTCTTCGTCATCCTACATGTCTGGGAGCTCAAGTGGATTTGGACGCGCCCCGTTACCACCACCGTCGCTGCAGGGTCCTGGTGGTGGCGGGGGGATGATGATGAAAAGTGGAATGGCAAGTCATGGGAGCAGTAGTAGCCATAACACTGGATATGGAAGGAGTGGCGGTGGTAGTATGATAAATTCCAGTCATTCAGACTCATTAAGGAATGATTCAAGAGCATACCATCCCACAACAACTTTGTCAGCGAGCAGCAGCAGCCGCCACAACCAAGTCAACTCTGGCAGCAAGGGATCGAGTGCACCAATTCATCCCGAATCCAGTACAGAATCTGGTAAAGGGATCGGCAAGAATCAAGGCAACTCCTTGGAAGAAGAGGAAGGGTTAATAACTGGAGACACTCCCCAAGAATACGACGAAACGCTGCAACCAGCGGACGGAGAAATCCACATCAACGACAACACTGCTGGCGAAGACGACGAAGAAGAAGGAGAGGAAGAAGAAGAGGGCGAAATCGACGAAGGAGAAGAAGGCGCCATTGATGACCAACAACTTCAAATGGAAGACGACGAAGCAGAAGCAGCTGCGGCTGCCGAAGAAGAAGAACAGGAAATCGAAGCCGCAGCGCTGGCAGCTGCCGCGGCGGACACTAAGGCCAAAACCGTTGTTCGCAAGAAACCTTTTGCGGCAGGTAAATCTGTTGACATCGCGGCCGTGTGTGCACGTGTCTTGGCTGAGAACCAAGAGCGTGCGAAAGCAAACAGTAGGAAAATGTTTGCCGAGTTGAAGGAAGCTGTTGTGCCTGTGCAAATAAGGAGGAATGTGGAAGACTACCCGTCATATCATGAGATTCGAGCTGCGCATGTCAAATTCAGACCGCTATTGGCTGAGTATATCGCGGACCGAAAGTACGAAATGGAGCAAAAGAAAGCGGAACTGCGGCAAGAGTATTCCGATCATTATTTGACGTACAAGAAAAAGATGGAGCGTTTGGAAAAGAAGAAAAAGTCGATGCAAGGGCCAGCATTGGCGTATGCTGGTTTTGCTGGAAGCATTGGGAATGGTATAAGTGGGGCCTTGGGTGTGCTTTCTGGGGATTATGGTGGCACCACTCGTTCAAGTCGTCGCGGAACCAACTCTTCCGCATTCACATCAGATGCAGTTAAAAGCGAGGCTGAGTGGGAGCAGGTTCTTGCAGCGATTGCAGCCACCGAGCAAGCCGAAGTGGATGACTCCAAGCTGATTGCTCAAACTGTTGCGGACCCGCCCATGATACTCGACCCTCTGGAACGTCAAATCTTCAACTTTCAAAACTTTAATCGGCTTGTTCTGGATCCTGTCGCGGAACTAGCTGAAGTGAATACACAATTGGAAATGAAATGGACTGAAAAGGAACGGGAAATGTTTCGTTATAAATTGGTTCAATACGGGAAAGATTTTCCCAAAATTGCCATGTACCTGGGAAATAAGACTACTCAAGACTGTATTCAGTATTATTATCGCGAAAAGTTCTCAGGAAGCTTCAAGTGAGTGTTTTTTTTTTGGTCAAACCATTTCAGACCGTGTCCGTAACATTATTCTTATTCCTAATGCCAAAGACAACTCCTTCGGAAAGCAGCAAACAGCCGAGCCAACATGCGGCGTCGTTCAAATGTTTCTACGAAAAAACCATCCGTTGCCAAATCGGAATCTCGTGCTTCCATGACATCTCGGAATACCGAACCAAGGTCTCCTCAAGACCCGGACGATCGCGCAGACGCAAGCAACGACCCAAAAGATACTGCAACCTTTTCTGAAACTGTTGACCAGCAGGAATCACTCCCTCCTGTGTCCGCAGCCCCAACAACAACAGCAACAACAACAACATCGGCACCACCACCAACAAACCCCAAACCAAAATCCAAATCACGTCAATCCCACCCCTTACAATTCGAAGAAACCTCCAAATTCACAATCAGCGATGTCCTAGACGGCGGCACGACGCGATGGACCGTGGATGAAAAGGCGCGTGCGTTTGAAGCGTTTGGGAAACATGGACGGGACTTTGAAGCTGTTGCGACGGCGGTGGGGTCTAAAACGACGGCCAATGTGGAAGAGTTTTTTAATTTGTATAAACGAAAGTATAAATTGGATCAAGTTGTTTCGGCTGTGGAGGCTGGGAAGATGGTTGGTGGTGGTGGTGGGGCGTCGGGTGGTGGTGGGAATGAGAAAAAGAAAAAGAGTGGCGGTGGTGGGGGAGACAGGTCTGGTGATAGGAGTGGAGGTGGTGGGAAAAAGGGGAAGCATGTACTTGAAAGAGGGGAGAGTAGTGGGTCTATGGATGTTGATGATGTTCCGCAGGTTCAAGATTCAGTCACGATGGAAGTTCAGAATGGACAAAGCAAGGAAAATGGACATCACCAGCATCCGAATTCGGCGGTGAGTTGGACCAACCGAGAACGCGATGACTTTGTGAAGGCGTTACAAATGTATGGATGTAACTGGGATGAACTGGCAAAGATGGTTTCAAGCAAAGCAGAGTCTCAAATCCGCGAATACTACCATTTGCACCATGCTGAATTCGATGGAATCCTTCTCGAGGCTGGGTTTAAACCCGAAACGGATATTCAAAGTGAAAGAACTGCATCGGACCACTACCAACCAGTGGCGACAGCAGTCCCTCCACCAGGAATCGCGTATGCAACTGATCCAAACAGCGGGACATTTGGTGTATTTTATGCTGTGCCACCGCAACATGCACAGACCATAGTGTATGGGCATCCTGCGTTTGTTCAACCACCTGCGTTTCATCCGATGCATGGATACAATGACGTGATGCCGACTCAATATATGCATGCTCATGAATACCCAGGGGCGTCGTATGCTGTTGGACCGTATCTTGATATTAGAGGACCGCAGTTTTCGGCTGGGTATCCAATGTACCATCATCATGGTCCGCCTCCTCCGCAGCCAGTGTATTATCAAGGGGCTCCGCCGCCGTATACCCATCAACAGCAGCAGCAACAGCATGATATTCAGCAGCAGCAGCAGCACCAGCAGCAACAACATCACCAGCATAATGAACAGCATCAACCCTCACAAGCCCCGCAAGAGAATCTTTCTTCAGCTCCCCAACCACCACCACCTACTCTTCCTCCTCAGGACAGTGAACAACAGCAACGGCAGCAAGCTACAGTTCTTCCATCTATTCGAAATTTAATATCAGATTGATTGAAGGCATAGACAAAAGTTGATGATGGAGTGGTTTAATATCTAATTATTTTGGGGTAATAAAGGACAGCATATCTTCCAATAGTTCCTCAAAGTATCCTTCATCATGGCTAAAGAAGTGATCTCCTCCTGGATATACTTTTGCTCTTGAGTCCCCCATGCCTTCAACCAAATCTGATCCGAATCATGATGATCTTAAGACTTATTCAAAATCAAAACCGGGCCATTGAATTTCAGGTATTGGGCAAGTGAGCTTGCTTTAAGAAAGATTCAGCTCTGTCAGCTGACGTAATTGCCCGAGACTATCAGGAATAGAACCAGCAAGACTATTCCACCCAAAATCCTTGAGTGGTGATGGAGGAATATCTCCAGAAGGCCTGTTCTGACTCAGATTCAGTTCTTGCGGCTGCACGAGCCTCCTTAATTATCTGCGTCTTGGCAATGGCTGGAAACTGGCCAGATTCAGCAATGCAAAGGTAAAAGAGTCCAAGCAGGCAAAACAGAAAGAAGGACTCATACATTTTACTGATACTTTCGTCAGGCATCAAAATATACAAACTCTGCAGTACATATTTCGCAAAAATGATGGGCTGGCAGTGAATCATATTGTTTCAGGAAATGGCGGAATTTGGTTTCGATTGCGGATATACGCTCTGCTGTCGTCATGCTGACAAGCAAATTCCATGGGGATTCCGAACTCACACCCATCAACTGATTCTCCCGTAAATTCAAATCGTCCAGCCGAGTTAGGTTCCTCAACGTTCGGGGAATACTCCCGGTAAGTTGATTGTTCTCTAAATTTAGTTTGCGCAACGCTGTAAGGTCCTCAAATATGTCGGGAATGCATCCTGACAATTGATTGCACCCCAACTTCAGAATTTTCAGCGATGTCAGTTTTCCGAATGAGTAAGGAATTGGGCCGATAAGGTTATTTCCACACATCTTCAGTTCTGTAAGCTTAACAAGTCCACCAAACGTATCGGGGATGGTACCAGTGAGGTGGTTGCGATTTAAATTCAGGATCTTCAAGCGGCCTAGCAATCCAAAAGTTTTGGGAATCGAGCCCGTGAGGTGATTGCAAGCAAGGTTCAGCGCTGTCAACTGACACAGGTCTCCAAGACAATCAGGGATTGGTCCAGTAAGCAAATTGTCCCTCAAATTCAAGATGTTTAGCTGAAGTAGCTTCCCCAAGGACGGGGGAATGCACCCATACAGTATGTTCATCCTCAAATCGAGTACTTGCAGCTGCTTAAGGTTTTCCAGAGTATGAGGGATTTCTCCTGATAAGCACTCCGACCATCGATTTAAGTATTCGAGTTCTCCCAATACGTCAGAAATAGGACCTCGAAAGAGCTGATCGTCTTTAATCTCAGTCACATGGCCACAGAAAGAATAAAACGCGGATTGATAGCCACGCGAATAGTTTAAAAGGAGCCGAATGTGCTTCTTGCCCAGCCGTGTTTCTGTATTTCTGATTGGTGGGAATTTTTGGAGGTTCATCAAGGCAAACGCTCTTGTGTCCAAGCATGCTGCGAAAGCCTTTGAGAGAAGCTTGAACTTGACGACTTGCTTTGGTCTGATCCAGCTGAAGATGTGGGCAATGACTTCGGTTGGGCAGTCAGTGAGACCAATCCTCTGGATTCGTTGATTGGATTGGAGATCCATGGGTTCTTTCTGGTCCATAGAAGGGCCTTGTGGTTGTGGCATTGGGTAGATCCAGCTGTGCTTCACCAGTGAGTGTGACAATCAAATTGTTGTGTGAAATTTGAGTGGCCCCACCCAAGTCACAAAGTGAAGTATTGCAGAGATGTGCAGAGAATATGTTATGGAGCGCTAGAGTCTTGTTACTGTTCTTCCAGAATCAATGATTGCGCAGTCGGGCAGTGCGGACAAAATAATATTTTTAAAATAGTCCGTCCTTTTAATTTTATTACAGCCAGGTCAGGCACTTGAAATCTTCAATTAAAAGTCCAATGAACATGTAATTGGTTTTGCATTTCTAGCTAAAAAAATATGCATTCAGAATTTCAGTTTATAATTGGTATTTGAGAGTCGGGGATCAAAATAGACAAACTCTGCCGTACATATTTCGCAAAAATGACGGGCTGGCAGCAACCCGTATTGTTTCAAGAAATGACGGAATCTGTTTTGGCGAGCAGAGTGACTCTTTGCTGTCACCAGGCCAGCAAATAAATCCCATTTGTAGCTCACATCCTGACTATCTCGCTCCAACAGGTTCTGCTGCACATTCAAAGCCATGAAGCGAGTCCTGTTCCTCAACGCGCGGGGAACACTACCGGTAAGTTGGTTGTTCTCTAAATTGAGTGTGCGCAGAGCGGGAAGGGTCTCAAATATGTCGGGAATACATCCTGACAGTTGGTTATACCCCAACTCCAGGATTGTCAGGGATATCAGCTTTCCCAATGAGAACGGTATTGGGCCGATAAGAATGTTGCCGTACAGTTTCAGCTCTGTAAGCTGAACAAGTCCACCAAGCGTATCAGGGATAGTACCAGTAAGGTGGTTGCTATTTAAGTTCAAGTTCTTCAAACGGCTTAGCGATCCGAATGTATTGGGGATCGGGCCCGTGAGGTGATTGCAAGAAAGGTTCAGTGCTGTTAACTGGCCCAAGCCTCCAAGACAATCAGGGATTGGTCCAGTAAGCAAATTGTCCTCCAAATTCAAAATGTTTAGTTGAAGAAGCTTCCCGAACGACGGGGGGATACATCCATGAAGCGTATTCATTTTTAAATTCAGTACTTGAAGCTGACCAAGGTTTCCCAGACTATGAGGAATTTCTCCCGATACGTGCTCTGACAACAGTATCAAGGATACAAGCTCAACGAATTCTCCCAACGACTCAGGAATCGGACTTCGAACCAGTTGAATGTCTTTAATTCCAAACACGGAGCCACAGAACGACGGAAACGCGGATCGATAGCCATTCGAAGAATTGAAAAGGAGCTCAATGTGTTCAGGTCCCAACACTGTTTGTGTCTTTGTAATGGGTACGAACTTTTGGAGGTTCATCAAGCCAAAAGCTCTTGTGTCCAAGCATGCTGCGAAAGCCTTTGAGAGAAGCCTGTGGAATTAATAAAGAGAGTGGTTCTCTAGTGGTGGTGTCAGTTTCTGTCTAACTTTCAAACTGACAATTCCACCCCATAAACTCCAACACAATGAATAATGAATAAATAAACAATGAATAATTCCTACTACATTGTCACCCCAAAAGGACTTGTGTTCTGTAAGTCTTGGTTTCCTTCTCACTCCTCCTCGATGTGGTGAATCCCGACTTGTATCCCATCATCGCTCTAAACTTCTTGAACTTTTCAATCCCTTTGTCAACGCGTCTGCGACCATATCGTTTGTGTTGCAGTACTTGACTTCGATATCTTTGCTGTTGATGAATCCTTTTGTAGAGTGGTAGCGTATGGCTATGTGTTTGGTTCGTGCATAGCTAGCTTGATCCTTTGTCATGCTAATGGCGGCTTCGTTGTCTTCGTAGCAGATTGATGGTTCTTCGACTTTCTTTCCGATAGACTTCAAGTATTGACGATGGTACATTTGAATCACGGCGCCTTCGTTCAATCCCACATATTCGGCTTCGGCTGTAGACAGCGTGGTGAGTTTTTGAACTTTGCTGATTGCTGCGACTAGTGACCCATAGTAGAAAAAAGCTCCTCCTGTTCTGCTGCGGTAGTCGTGTTCTTTCGCGAAGCTGACGTCATGGTAACTCATTAGCATCGTCTCGCTGCGTTTTCCAAGAGTTAGTGCTAAGTCCGCTGTTTGATACAGGTGGTACAAGATCTTCTTCGAGAGTTCGTAGTGCTTTCTTCTTCCATTTGACATGAATCTTGCCATCATGTTGATGTGTGGTAACGTATCCTTTCTTGTGATGGTGGTGTGTAGCAGCGATCCAATCAATTCTTGAAGTGGTAAGGTCCCGATGACGCATGGATCCTCCTCCTCAAAGGTGAGGTCGACGTCCTTATCAAATGGAATGTCATACTTGCGACTTACGGGCATCGGTCCAAACTGCTGCGCCATTCCCATAATGTAGTCGTATTGGTTGATGTAGATGAGACGCTTGGCTCGATTGCGCCATAGGTTCAAGCCCAAGAATTTTTCCGGGTTCCACTCGAATTTCATTTGGAATCTTTTCTTCAAAATTTCAAGTGTCTCTTCAAGTGCTTGTCTCTTCCCTCTCATCAACCCATCGTCGACATGCATCGCGAGCTGCTGCTCACCTTTCTCATTACGTTTGATGTACTGCTGTGGGTCTTTCGCTGACTGTCTGAATCCGCACTCTCTCTCAAGGTACGTTGTTAATAATTTCCCAAATTCAAACATTGCGTCTGGTCGACCGTATAGCTGAACAAACACCTTAAAGACCATTCCGCTTGTGCTTTTGCCTTCTCTGTTCTTGTAGTCTGCCGGAATGGTAATGTAGAATTCTTCGCCTTCTTTTACGGGTGTTGTTGTGAATGCTTGGCTAATATCAATTGTAACTAGCTCATCGTCCTCAATGGCTGCGTCTACGAGGAACATGAATAACGTGTCCTTCGAGACTACCGATGCGCTGGTTTCGCCGTATTCGTCCATCAAGTCCCCTCTGACGCAAAGTCTTGATTTCTTTCTGCCATCTTTCTTTGTGACGTAAGTAGTTCTTGACTGTATGACTTTCGCGTTGGTGGGACGTGGGACCATTTTGTTGCAGTTATTGTCTTCTAACGGCCAATATTCTCCTTCATTTGCAGATTTCGACCAATCTCCGAATTTTCCCGACATTGCCTGCTTTGTGTTCAATGGGTCTGAGACTTTATCCGTTGTGCTTGTAAGTCCCTTTGCTTGACTCATTAAATTTCCAAGTGCTGAAATTTCTTTTGCCATTTTTCCAGCAGGCTTCTTGGACTTGTCCTTCTCCTTTTTCGCTAAAGCCATCCGCTCCATATGTCTACTCAACGCTTCGTCGTTTCGGTTCGGAGCTGTGACTTTGGTGGTTTCGGCTTCTCGGGTTTTGGATCTTGTCATTATCGGCTGTTTGGTGAGTACCGATGTCTTTTCTGTTGTCGGCTTTTCTTCTCGCTCACTTTCTGAATCACTTGCTATTACAGGCGGCTGCTCTCGTATTATCTCCGTTGGTCTTGCCAGGGTCTCTGTTGCAAAGAATCTATCGATCCTCTTAACGGTTTCTCGGATGTGCGCTCGCTGTTCCGCGCCTTGGTTTCTGGTGATACTTAAGTCCGTTAATCCACTTGCAGAATCAACGATTATTGACCGGTATCTTCCTCCATTACATCCTCTCGCGGGTACTCGCATTTTGCCACTGGAGTCGTGGCTAAGCTTTTGACCAGGTAATTCATCTTTCCTGTTGTCTTTGCTTCGGTCCGGGTGTCTTAACGGAACCATTTTCGCCATATCGCAGGCGATACATTCTTCGGAGTCATTGACTATGGTGTATCCTTGCGCTTCCAAAGTCCTCCATAGTTGCTTTTCGGATTCCCCTTTTCTGTGACCGTAAGTATTGTGAATCCAACTTCTTTGCAACTTTTTGACACTTTTGTTTTTCGGTCCATACTATGCTTTCGTCTTCAAGCTTTGGCGAACTTCTTCTTTTTCATCTTCGGAAGCCGGTGTAATGTAAGCGTAATACAATTTGTTTGGCGATGCAAACACTTCGACAAATAACTCATCTTTGTAGTATATCTGCTTCGGCTGTTCCGCGTTCTCCCGCTTGGTAGGCTGGCCGATGTCCATCAGTTCATTGGACTTGAAAGAATCTTCAGCGATGACGTTTTCCGCATACTTTGGTTGAAAATTGGCATCCAGAATGGTAACTACAACGTATTTGTTGCTTTTAGTGTTGTGCAATCTAAACACTCCTACTCCTTTGCCTCCAGACGTGATCATATTTCCACCAATCGCCTGGGTGTCGACTTTTCTTGAACTGTCGATGGTCTCTTCCAAGAACCATTTTGTGTGGATGAATCCAGTTGACGTTGATCCTCCATCAATAGCAGCTTGGGTAAGTGTTCTTTCTTTCTTCCCATTGGTAATTGCCGCTAAATATGTTCTTCCCCAATTTTCGGCGTCGTTGCTGTTGTAGGAGGCCGGTTGATTGATTTGGGTGTGCGACGTTGGTCTTTGCTGGTTTCCGCCGCTCTGCTGTTGTTTAGACTTTGGACAACTATGGTTTATGCAGCGTCCGTATTGCCGTGGACAAGTCTTGGTACAATCCTTCGCAAAGTGACCAAGTCCTCCGCAATGCCCGCAAATTCTGTCTTCAGTGCTGGGTCTTTGGTAATCGTTCTTTTGATTTCCATTTTCATTTTGATTGTTCTGACGACTTCCATTATTTTGTTGGTTGCCGCGACCTCTACCGCCTCTACCGCTTCTGCCGCGTCCTCTACCGCGCCCGTTTGCCATCTGTGCACGGGAAGTCTCTTGGTCATTGGCGTTGTCCTTCACCTGGCCGTCTTTCTTTTCCTTGGCGTTGGTTGAAGTGGCTGAGAGTTTGACTGGAACGTCTGGCTTTCCGTCCAATCGCATGGAGTTGTACTTCCTCAAATACCGGAGATACCCTTCCAGTGTAACTGATGCGTCCGTAGCCGCATCCGCGAATTTCATTTTGACATCCATGAATATTTTCGCTTCAAGCCCCAAATTAATAAAATCCACTTTTTGTTGATCATTATATTCGGGTTTCTTGTTTAATTTTGCCACATCATTGTAGGACTTGATGCGGTCGGTCTTTTCTTTGATGTAGACCTCGATCGGGTGAGTGACTCCCTTTGGATCCGTTTGCTTATAATTCTTCATAGCGATGTCCAATTTTTCTGGGGTCGTCTCGGTGGCACCTCTGATTGCCACAATCATTTCACTGAAAATCACGTGACTTGATTTCCCAATTTGCTGCGTGTAATGCCTCATCGTTTTATCCACGCGTCTTCTTAACACCAATAAAGCATCTGAGTCGTATTCTTCCCACTTTTCTTTTTCCTTCAAGTATTTCTCTACTGCGTCCTTGTTGGAATTGTCAGCTTTCGCGACAATTTCCACAGGTGCCTTGAGGGTGCCTCTCATGCATTCAACCGCCTTGATCTTGCTATCACTGGCCAAACAGGCATTTTCAGTTTCATAGATCCAGTCCTCTAGTTCGACGACTGTGGTGCTGATGCTGAGGTGGGTGGTGCCTCCAATTTTGAGTGCTTCGATCAATCTGTCAGTACGATCGTTGTTTTGTTTTGCTGCCATTCTCGCGTAGCTTAAGACTCTTAATCTGGAATTAATAAAGAGAGTGGTTCTCTAGTGGTGGTGTCAGTTTCTGTCTAACTTTCAAACTGACAATTCCACCCCATAAACTCCAACACAATGAATAATGAATAAATAAACAATGAATAATTCCTACTACATTGTCACCCCAAAAGGACTTGTGTTCTGTAAGTCTTGGTTTCCTTCTCAGCCTGAACTTGACGACTTGCTCTGGTTTGATCCAGCTGAAGATGAAGGCGGCGACTTCGGTGGGGCAGTCGGTGAAACCAGTCCTATGGATTCGCTGATTGGATTGTAGGTCTATCGTTTCCTTAGGGCCAATGGAAGGGCCTTGTGGTTGTGGCATTGGGTGGATCCAGCGGTACGACAGACACTGACCAGTGAGTATGACAATCAAATTGTTGTGTGAAATTTGAGTTGCCCTATTGTCTCCCAACCAAGTCACAAAGTATTGCAGAGATATCCAGACAATACGATATGACACATTAGAGTCTTGTGCCTGTCCTTTGAAACGTCAAGTATAACTCCAGAATCAGTTCCAGAATTAACTCCAGAATCAGTTCCAGAATGTAGAACTAAAGGGCTGATTCCTAGAGAAAAAAACCATCTTTTCGAGTAGTCGTTGGAACGTGTTCGGGCGGCGACTGCTTGGTTTTGTCCGAACTTCACGTCTAGGCAAGAAACAACAAAGTGAAACGAAAATAAAAAAAAACACTTCAAAAACAACAGATGCCACCAAAGGTAAACGAAACAGCGAGAAAGACTCACAACATGATACAACGGCGGCTAATCAATAACGCAAACAGGAAGGAGGAAAGGCCCCAGCCGAGAAGAAGCCAGCCGGAAAGGCCCCAGCCAAGACTGCCGCCAAGAAGACCAAGGACGGCGTCAACAAGAAGAAGAACAAGAAGAGAACCGAATCGTACTCCTCATACATTTACAAGGTGTTGAAGCAGGTGCACCCAGAGACGGGTATCTCCAACAAGGCCATGAGCATCATGAACTCGTTTGTCAACGATATTTTCGAGCGCATTGCTTCCGAAGGTGTGTGCAAGTGTGTGCGTGTTTTGAAACATGCCTTTCGTGTTTTTTGCTGGCTATGGGTTGAGTGTCTTTGTTAACACTTATCCTCTCCCTCCCTCCCTAGCATCTAAGCTTGCCGCTTACAACAAGAGATCCACCATCTCTTCCCGTGAAATCCAGACTTCTGTCCGTTTGATTTTGCCCGGTGAACTCGCGAAGCACGCTGTTTCTGAAGGCACAAAGGCTGTCACCAAGTACCAGTCCTCAAAGTAAAAAAAGAGCAAATGTTTCTTTTTAATGTACTGGAGGATACGGGAATTGGTTGTATTTATTTCGGATTGTGCTATTGGAGGTGTTTTTGGGGCTGGGATGGGTTAATGAGAATAAAGATGTCAAAAACACATCCGTTTGAATGGCGAAGTACTCTTAACTCTGATGGGATCCTTCGGGAAGGATGTACCCGGATCGAAACTGAGCGTACGAAGAAGGACTTTCTCTTAGAGTATCCACGAGGTTCGTGTGGGTCAGCGAAATATCGGAACAATCGACTGACTATTTCGAAGGAGCATACACTGCAACTCGCACAATCGAAAAGACGAAAGTTATAAACGGAAAGGCACACATTTCTCGGTTGCTTGATTCGTGGATCGGTATGGACTGGAGCAATGATACCCGCAGTACCACTTCCCAGAACCTTAGTAAGGCATGGAACGTGGAAGCCATGAAACAATCAGTCGAGAATATGCTGAAATCAGCAATTACCGAATATTACTCTGCGACTCAGACCTTGGCGAAAGATGGCATTACGGATGAATCCACAATCACAATCCTGATGCTGGAACCAACCAGTAATGAAACCGTGGATCTAGTCATCCATATTGAATATCAGCTGGCATTCACATTTCTTCCCTGTACGGTGGCTTTTTATGGAAGTCCTCGAATAAATCCTCGCATCAAAGATTCTCAGTGGTCACGGTACAACTCGCCTTCCTTGAATACGAAGCATACATACCCGATTTAAAATTACGCATACAATTTCTTTAGAGATCGAAAACCACTCGAACTTGCAGCAATGAAACCAGGAATCAACGAACTCCTGCTCACAGATGACAATGGAAACATTTACGAAGGCCTCACATCCAACTTTTTTGTCCTCGTAAAAGACGAAACTGTTGGCAGTGGTAGTAGTTTAAGAGTTATATCAGCACCTCAGGAGTTTGTTCTTAATGGAACGATTCTCAAGAATGTTCAACACGCGTGTCGAGACTTGAATATTCCTTTTTTATTCGAGTTTCCTACTGTTGGGTCTGTGAGGAATTGGGTGGGAGCGTTCGTAACAAGTTGAGTCTCGGCCCTTTCTTTGTGAAAGGTTTTGTATTCAACATCAACTTGTATTTAGGTTCATTGAGAATCATGGTGGAAGTAAAGAATATCAAACTTTCCAATGGAGAGCTGATAACGCTGCCGGAATTCCCTGAACAAATGGCGAGAATCAAGGAGTACGTTTGGCGCAATGCCATAGATAACGCGACAGACTTTTAATTTACATCGCGAGGGGAAAAAAAGCGTTTAGAAATCACAAATGTTTTTTTTTTTGGCGAAGAATGGATTGTATCCCGAAAAAGGATACTGAAATGAAAGTAAATCGGAGGAATACCACTAACAGGTACAACAGCAACCAAAGCAACATGAAAGTCCAAAAACTACCAAAGCAATACCTCCGAAAAGAAACAGATATAATCCAGTTTTGGTTTGCCAGAAATCGAGAGTCGGATGACATGATTGATCAAACGCAGATTTACCACTGCTAAAGTCAAGGAAGGGCCCACACGATGCATTGAAACTATTTAACGAATCAGGCAATGTTTGGCATAGAGACGAAGTGTTTGTGACACTGATTGTTTGAGCAAGCGTAAGAAACCCTTGAGAACATCTGTTGCCTTGAGTCTCATTCGACAAAACGTTGCCGACAATGGTCGTGGTTTCGTTTCTGCAGAATGAATCCAAAAATAAAACTCCGGCTGTGAAGTTGTAGGTGGGTCCAAGGGCAGCGCAAGTTGCATTGAATTGATGCACAGTTTCACTGGCACATAGATAGTTGTATCCGTTCTTGCGGTTGGAAGATGATTCTGCTACTGCCGTTGTGAAATTGGCGAAGCTCTCTAGGCAGGCGGAGACGAGATACGAGGTCATTTTTTTTTCAATGTTTGAACTTTGGTTGACTTTTGGGGATATTGGTCAGTCCGCAATTTTTTTTTCCAAACACAAACACACTACCGTGATAAAAGAAATCAGCTGAATGAGCTGATGCATACACTGAAAGTCAGTGAAAGATGTCTTTTTTTGTGGTTGTATGTTCAACCAGCTTTTATTTCAGCAACACCAACAGCAACTGCAACAACCAGTGAAAAGCGCCCCAATCAAACCAAACAATAAGAAACCGTAAATATAGTAACCAGGACTAGAGCTCCACCATGGAACCTGCTCTGGCTCGCACACGGCATTAAGCACGGATCCACCAGTGGTAAAATCAAGAAGAGGCATACAAGACGCATGAAAGTCGTTTAAAGAGACTTTTAAGGCTGGACATAGAGTAGATGTATTTGTGACGCTGACAGTCTGGGCAAGCGTAAGAAACCCTTGAGTGCATCGATTTGCTTGAGTTTCATTCCATAAGGCGCCGCCAACAGATATTGTTTGGTTTCTGCAGAATGAGTCCAGTAGTACGACTCCCGCCGTGAAGTTGTAGGTGGTGGGACCAAGGCCAGAACACGTTTCGTTAAATTGATGGATGGTTCCACTGTTGCAAAAGCGAGTGTATCCGTTATACTTGTTGTCGGAAGAGGAAATCAACTCTGTTGTAAAGTTGCTGAAGCTCTCTTGGCATGCAATGGCGAGGTACGGGTTCATTTACGAGGTTTTTTTTTTCTTGGACAGTCAAGTCCGCAATTTTTCATTGGATCGACAACTGCTTGGAAACACTTTATTCAGAATCTGGGGTATTTCTCCTTTAATTACTTCCGCGTTTTCAGACAAAGGAAAGACAAAAATGGAAACCGAGTGTACAATATGAATTTTTATACCCTACTTGGAATCTTGCAATTCTTCTTGTGGATGGGTTCTTGAGCAAGTTGATGTTGGACACAACAGTAAGATACGCCATGACATTTCCCACATTCTGTCAACACCACATCCGGGTCAGCGCTACTGTTTGAACATCCGCAAAAGCTACATTCCTGTAACGATAGCATTACGTCTTCCTTCCACTTGAGTTTTGCTTGAACACTGGCAAGGGACTTTGAAACATTAAGACTGTATTCATGAGAATCACCATGCGTGATTCCAAAAGAGACGACAGCAGCGCGATATACTTCTTGTGCTTCCTTTAAAACGGCACGATTCGGAGCCATATTCATTAGGCATTCACCGAGTCGAAGTTGAAGGGAAGCGGTATCTGGAGAAGGAAACTGGAGAATCGCTTTGACGCATTCAAGCCGGGCTCTTGCACACCTGGTAACTTCCTTCATATCATTAAATTCTTGAGCTTGGCGACCTTTGATTGCCCAGTATTCTGATGCATAAAAGTGGTGCGGATGGGGGCTCTTCATTTGGTCAATCAAGGCATTGATTTCATAAACTTCGCCTCCATTCTGGGCTTGCTCATTCAAGAAAGCGACTTGCTGGGGAAGCAGGGTTTCAGCGGAGAGAACAGATTGCGTTTGTAGCAAAGTGGGCACAAGCCCACACAAATTGCAAGACGTCAAGGTAAACAAATTGGGCACAAGCGTGCTGGCTTGATGAGCACCGGAACAAGATGACCGACTACTAGCATTGTTGCTACAGCAATGAAAGCTGCGAGTATCGTCTGCTGGGGCCGAGCACCGTGGACACAGGCATTCAAATCCTTTTGACCGCAGCAGATACTCTCTCCGCACGCCAATCGGCATTGTCTGGCTTCTGATGGAGTCGTAGTCGACTGTCAGCTCCTCGCCAGGGTCCACGGGCACCAGGGTCCGCACGACGACGTTCCCGTCCTCGTGGAAGCGGAAGCAGTTTGGCCTGCACGAGTGCGAGAATTTCCCCAGATAGGCGAACAGCGCGACTTCCTGCGACCCCTCCTCGGTGTACGCATTGTACTCGCACACCATCGCGACTTTGACGAGCAGCTCGGCGTCGACGCCGCCGCCGCAGTCCGCAAGCTGCGCGCGCACCGCCGCCGCCGTCGCGCAGCGCACGTCGCCGACAAGCGCAAGCACGCGTCGCTGCGTCGCCGGCGCCAGCGCGAGAAACTGCTGACTCAGCTGCCACAGAAACCCGTCGCCCAGTGAAGGCGGCGCCGCAACCAAAGGCACAAAGTCGCGCCGGAACACCGCGAGCGGCGCCTCGCGCACGACTTCGCAGCGTGCGGCGAGGCGGCGGTCCGCGACTACTACGGTGCCGCGCGTGGGATGCGTGGCGAGGGACGTCGCTTCCATCTCTCTTTCGATTTTTCGACTTTTTCGACTTTTTTTTAATCTTAAAATTATCCTTTTTCTTTTTTTTTCTTTTTTTCTTTTACTTCTGTTACTTCTTCTGCGTCGGCGGGGAACGTTTGCAAGGGAAAATTTTATGCGATTCAAAACACGCGTCACGTGACTACTTGGCATTTTCATCCATCCACATCTTGTATTCCTCCGACTCTCTGGAAACACAAACAGACGCGTTAGGCTGCGGAAATCTTTTTAAAATATCAACTCATACACAAACCTGAATTTGATAAGCTGTGACTTGATATCTTTCTCAGCCTTGCTCAACGCCACTTCAAGAACTCCAAAATGCTTTTGAAACCGAGAATAATGCATTCGCTGGTCTTTATGAAGGTATTCTAGATTCTTTAAGCAGACAACATCCCCAACCTATTGTATTGCGTAGGAAAATGAGGCCACTCAGCTATTTACAGCCATTACACACCTGAATCTTTTTGAATCCACGATTGTAGTCTTGAACTTGCAGCAGCGCTAGCGTCGAGTCAATTAGGCAAACAACGCTCTCGCTTGCCGCGTACACAATTGCCATCACATCAAACTGAGAATTACTCTGCAATTCCTTCAATTCGTCGATTGAATGATGCCGCCGAGGAACATATAGAGTTTCTTCAAGCTCAGATGGTGAGATGGGAACTGGAAACATGATCTTTTTTGATCCGAGCTTCAAATGCACAACAGACGTATCATTGGAATACAAGTCAGGTAATAAACCGATAAACTGGAGTGAAATTACAAGTTTCAAGTCAATGCTACAAGGAAAAAAAAACACGATACAAACCTTGACACGTCTTCCTTCCCTCAACATTTCCAGCATCGATGCATCAGGATTCCAGAGAGTCAATAAAGCAGTTCCGCAAGTTTCATTTCCATGTCCAGCGGGAGGGACATCGCATATTCGTACAACAAGTTTCCGCTGAACATTCCTCTCAGGAATAGTCTCACGAGCTTCGGCGGCAATATCAGATCCATCCAAGTCTTGAGTGCTCGATTTTTGATGCTTTGATATAAGCCGTTCGCATTCTTTGGCAAATAGTTCCTAGGCGCGTTGTTTCAAAAAATTGGAATGCCATCAAAAAAAAAAAACTCAACCTGGTGTTTTCGACTCTGCACTTCGTTCTCAGCCCACGACAGGATCATCTTATTTTCCATGAAAAGCATTGGATATACTCTCATAACCACTGCATCAATCATGGGTATCGAACCGCCTTCCTTGGAAACGCGTGCAATCGAGACTTGAAACGGGATAGGTCGAGCTTGGTACCCAAGTTTCGCATCCCATTTCGCTAACCGAGTTCCATTCGCTGATATTTTCAAGCCTAGCCGGTCTCCTGCTTCCAATGCCGATCGAGAACCCGTTTCGCCATTGACCTTAAACAAGAAAAAATTAATGGGGTGGGTTTGTTCAGGACGGGATCCAGTCACCTGGGCGCCGTAAATCATCAATTTGCACCCTATCCGCAAGGTTCCAGAAACTAACGCCCGACACAAAACCGGATCGATTTGCGTTTTGAGACTATACCAGCCATCCGTCAACTCCAAACCCAAGTTCTCTGGTGCAGCCTCCGTCACTAGAAAAGGTTGGAATTAAAAAAAAACAACGAGAGCATCATCATTCTAATCCAAAAAAAAAAAAAAAAAAAAAAAAAAAAAAAAAAAAAAAAAAAAAAAAAAAAAAAAAAAAAAAAAAAAAAAAAAAAAAATACGATTTTACCGTCAATGCCATTCTCCAATACAGATTCTCCATTCACAAACACATCCGCCACACAGAGCACAAGCAACGAATCAGGAGCCCGATCGCCTTCGATTATTAGATTTAAGCAGGATCTTCTAGCATCGCAGTACTCTTTTTGGTATCTTTTTTTAAAAAAAAAAAAATCAACGGGGATGATAGCAGCGTACATGACAAAAACAAACCTATACAACATTTGATCTACAACTGCCGACCCACTCCAATACTTTTCCCAACCTCCAGCCCCATCTTTCAAAGTCAGCAGATCCGGAAACGATCGAACCATGGAAGCTAGTTTCCAAACAATCCAACGGTAGTGATTCGATACGCCCATTCAGGTGTTACTTTTTTATCAGAGAGGTTATAGTTGTTCAAGAGCTCGTGTCGGCATTCTTCAGGACCCCAATTGGATTCGTGGGCGGTGGTTGTAGTCATAGTTGCGGTTGTTGTTTTGAAACGGAATGTTTTGGCAGATTGTGAGTTCATGTGAAGAATTTCAGTGGGACTGACGGAAATCGAAGAGAAAAGAGTGGTATTACTAACTTACCACAGGTCAGCAATGGTTTCACTCACATTTTGTCAGCAAGGTCGCCTGATGCAAGGGTCAACCGCGAATCGCCATAGACAGCCCGCATCGAATGACGAGAAACGCCTTGAAATAAATTCACTTAACCCAAGATAAAAAAAAACAACGACAAGAAAATAGAAACCAACCTGTCACATTGAACACAACCTGCTTCGGCGGCAACGTAGTCTCGTCAGAAGAGGTACCATTCAAATAACCACCGCGGAACGAAATAGGTGAATTAGCAGCAGGAGAATTTAAATCCTGTCCACCACCAGCGCCTGGTTTCCGTTGTAATGGTGTCGGCGGCTTAAATTGCTTCACCCCACTTCCTCGATTCTGATGTGGAGCTGGAGACCTAGTTTCAGCTTTTATAGCGCTCCTGGACAAGGCTGTAAGCGAGGACGAGCCAATCAAAGTCGCCACATTCACGTGAAATGAACGCATCGGGGTTTGCTGAACCGCATTGCTGCTTAACCCACTACTGTTTAAAGGAGTGACTGCCGATGCAAGAGGGGTATTTCGAGGAATTGGGAGTTTGAATTGTTTGGGGGTATTCAAATGCAGAGCCGGTTTGGAAAAAACCGGTTTCGTGGTCGGTTTCGCGTTTTCAAAGGTCAAGGGCGGTTTTGTAACTCGGGACGGGGAGCCAATAACAGCAGAGTTTAAAAGCTTTTCTGAAAAATCCAGGTTTTCCTTGGATATTTTGGTAGAGCTTGGCCTTTACCAGACATAAATCCTCCAGTTCTTGGTGTTTCTGGGGGAATGATTATCTCTTCACCTGTTTTGTTGGTGATGACTATTGGGTCGTTTCCAAGTATTGATGCTGATAGCTCCATATTTGCCAAAGAAGGTTTCGGCAAAACGCGACCTTTTCCATTCGAGAATCCGAGACGTGGAGTCGCGTCTTGAGCAGCAAAGCTAGCGGGACCGTCGAATAATACGGCGCGGATGTCCTCATACTTTCTTCAGACGGTTGGGGCAAAGAGCGTTCCTTTCCATTCAAGAACCCACTGGTCTCGTCACTCAATGCATCGCCCAAAACAGCCTCTGATTTTCTCATACTTTCACCTTTGATGGTTTCGGTAACACTCTTCCCTTTCCTGTTTTGAATCCAGTCTGAAAAGAAGGCGAGGATCTCCTTTGAATTCAATGACGTCAGCAAGTTTTCGGAAAACTTGATATTGTCGATTGATGGAGGCGGTAAACTGTGTCCTTTGCCACTCTTGAAACCACCAGAAGTATTCGTAGTTTTTGCACCATTGTGCATCAGGGGGCAGGATCAGAGACAAACGAATTCGAATTTTCCAGGCCAGACCAGAAACCATCTCCTTCCTGCATATCATTGCTAATCATTGCGCCTTTGTCCAAATCAGCTGCAACCTGAGGTTCCATTTTGTAAGATAAATTGGGTTTCATAGAATCATCAATGCCGTCAAAGATCCTATTCGCTTTCGCTCGGCTCTCTTGTAAAACCGGAGGCATCTTTTTGAAGTTTCCAGTTCTAAATCCAAGAAATGGTTCCGCCGTTTCAGCAGGGCCTTCGTCAAGGTTACGGGAGTTGGAAACATCGTTGGTTGCGATATCACCCAAGTCGTCACCACCATCCATAGCGAAATCGTCAACATCTATTCCATCAAAGTCCATTTCGAGTTGTACTGAATGAGAATTTTCTTTTTCATGTGTATTTGATGGCGGCATCCAGTTCTCTGGAAGGACAGGTTCAGGTTATATGATATCAAGTTGTCGGTATTCGTTTTCCATGGATGTGGCGGGCTTCAATGGTGCGTTTTCTGGAATTTGTTGAAGCATCGGATGTGGTGCACGGAGCACAGACCGTTCTCCCTTTACTGACGATGGCAACGAGGAGCTGGCGTTTCGCGCCAAATCAGACAATCCCAAAACTATAGAAGCCCTCTTATTGGTTTTTGGATTCGGGCCACTACTGATTCCGCGATGAGGAGGACTCAAAGGAGTGTCTTGGCCGTCTTCATCCAATAGTCTTCGACTGAATTCCAAGTGTTCAGGTTGGATTTCGATTCGCTTATGATTCGCGGTTACGAATCCATTTGACGCTTTTGATAATGCTTCCAAGCTTTCCTGCTGGTGATTTAGATTCGAATGGATGCTGCTTCCTCCGGCCATAGCTGCCGTGTGGTGGGATCTGTTTTGGAAGATATCTGTGAAAAGTCTGCAAAAAGGAATCTATATCAGTGAAACCAAAGCAGTTTGCTCTTCGTTGCGCCAAGAACCTTCATTCGCCAAAATCCATGGCTCCACTTGCGACCAAGGCAGTATAATTCATGATCTGAAATATCTGGCATGTTTTTGCTTGCAATATTCACCGGTTGTTTCGTTTACTGCATTGGGCAGCACCGAAATAGAAGAAGAGTCAGATCCGACACTCTTCCTCCGTTTGTTATCATTTCGCAAGTTTAGCATCACCACTCAATGCCGAGATTCTCTTTTCCTTCATGAGCGGAGTCTTTTCACGTACGGAAATTTCTCGCGATCAGATTTTGTGTTGGTTGGCTTCAGGTGTAGGCAAGCGTTATTCACAAGAGGCGCAGACGGGAATGAGTGGAAAGTATGCCGCCGCCGCTTTGAGCCAGCGAACGCTTCGTCGAGTCGACCTTTTCGGGAAAGCATGACAGGCGTTTTTGCGCGTTTGAGAGTGATCTTGGCTGTTGAAGAAGGTGTTGCTTCGCGATCCTTGCATTCAATCTGAGGTGGTGGTGGTTCAATGGTCTGTAAAGCAAGAGGAGGGCTGCGCTGGGAGAGATCAAAGTTGGCTGCCTCAAGCCACTGCGAATCTGTCAATGCGTTTTCAAAGAACAATGAGTTCTGTGATGTTGATGATATTGTTGCTGTCGTTTGTGGTTGTTCAATCGGAGGTTGTCCCTCTGCCTCTGAATCCACCGCGAATTCAAAGTCTGAATCTGAGTCTGAATCAAAGCATTTGCTGAGAGTTGTTCTGCATGGTACGTTGCTTGGTTGGTCGAGTTGGCGTGGTTGAGCTGGCGGTAATTCGGACATAAAAATACACATCCCGTATTTATTACGTAAATGGCGAATATCCACCCGCACATTGAAATAATCATTTAAATTGTATGTATTTATTTATCGATAATATGTGATATTATTTATTTTTTACATTCTCTTTCTTTTTTTTTTTAAACCCACCAAAATGCGGCCACTCACAGAAGAAGAAGTCAAGACGCTCTTTGAGAAACTGGCCAAGTATATTGGTCGAAATATCACTCATTTAATCGATCGACAAGATGATCCGCACTGCTTCAGAGTCCACAGGGACCGAGTCTACTACGTCAGGTAATGTTCGAAACAGCGGTTGAGGGCTGTTGAATTCTAATCTCTGATCCGCTCCATCACTCCATCAGCGAAACTATTATGCGCAAAGCCACTAAGTGTCAACCCGCATTTGATGTCTATGGGTGTTTGTTTTGGAAAGTTCACAAAAACCGGAAAGTTCAGACTTCATGTTACGGCACTCGAATACCTTGCTCAATACGCCAAGGTAAATCTATCAGCTTGTAGATTTCGCCATGTGGAGAAACGTGTGGATAGGATTGACGAACTGGTCAAAAGTCCGGATTCAACCAACAGCTTTTATGCGGATTATATGGATCGGAAGAATTCTTCAATGCAATATATCTGCTTCTGTCTGGCTCTTGCTCTTCCACCACGATGGGATATTGCTGTTGCTAACCAACACAAAACACAAACAACAGTACAAAGTCTGGGTAAAACCAAACGGAGAAATGCCCTTCATGTACGGAAACCACATTTTAAAAGCGCATCTTGGAAGAATCACGGAAGATACACCCGAACACCAAGGAGTTGTTATTTTGTCGATGAGCGATGTACCACTTGGCTTCGGAGTCACGGCAAAGAGTACACAAGATGCACGTAAAATGGAACCTACTGGAATTATTGTCTTTCACCAAGCCGATGTTGGAGAGTACTTGAGAAATGAGGACACGCTGGTGTAAAAATACAAACAAATAAACCAACACTTTCCAATGCACACGGTTGATAAGTTTTAGTTACTTTTTATGAGATCTTAGACTCTTTAATTATCCATTCCACCACATTATTATGACAATGATGATACCTCTTTTCGTACACCAATCTCATCAACTTGTTTCTTTCTCTTCACGAGAATGCTTTCTCATCAAAAGAATGTTTTTGATCTGATTGTACATGCTGATAAACACCGTGAGCATAACAATTCCGGCAACGCCCCACGCCATAAAGTCATCAAGGCTCTCCCGCTGCCGGCAGCTCTCATCCCAATAGCGACTCCCTTCAGAAAAGTCGAGAACAGGCTCACACATAGACACCATCGAATGCATTCGTTGCTGTGGAGCTTTATATCGGCAGAGATCTAGGCGATCAACAGAGTCCGCCGAATCAATCAACGACTTTGAAAATGCGGTAAAGGCTTCTGTGCAAGTCGTCGCATTGCTGTCTGGCTGCACACTTTGGCTGGCTTGAGGGGAATCCGTCTTGCCTAAATAGTTTTCGATAGCAGTGAATCCAATGCTGAAGTTATAATCCTTGCTCAAGTTCAACAGGGCGCACGTGTCAGTGAAGGATTTCAGATGAGGCGCCATAATAGAGAGCTTCCGCCTTTCGTCCAAGTATTCTCTCATCATATTGGCAGACATTTGTTGGAAGGCTATGTTACATGATGACGTATTCATATTCAGTATTTTTTTTCGTTTGAAACCCTGTCATCTCATGTTCTTATCAAGTTTTAACCAGAATATGGCTGTTTTAAAATCATAAAGAACTATTATAAGTGCACCAAATCGAACACCTTTGAATGCTTTTACTCTTATTTAGCACTGTGCTGTCTTTCCCAGGCTCTCTGTTCATCAGAAAGAGGGTGGTCCAACGACTACTCTGCTCTTCATACCATTAAAATCATTTTCGCTCTCGGAAACATGGGTGAAAATGACAATTCAAGCTTCACGGTTTTCTGCTTGATGAGATTATTCATACGGCTGAATAAAACGTAAAAACGTTGACTAGTTTTTTTTTTTCTATATACTTCAATTTTATTTCATACACGTAAGCTCACGATATTCAATTAATGCTTGAAAACAAAGTCAAGTCTATTGTTTCCTTTTTGAGTAGTAGTCGCGTTATACTCGTCCTTCTCGTCTTGAGACTTGGCATTCCAAATGGCAGCTCTTTGCTTGTTCAAGCGAACGTACAAGAACTTTTGGTTCAACCAGAGTAAAATAGTGGTTCCAATGAATCCCAAGATGATGTAGTTTCCAACGTGGTACTTTGGGGCATCCCAAGGCTGGTAGATTTGGTTTGCCCAAACTCCATAAATATTAGCGAATCCAATAATGAGACCAGACGCGACTGTACGCTTTCCCAATGGCGCCGTGTTTTCAGTCATCCAGGCAATATTGAGTGGGTGGACAGAAGGGGCGGCAGAAATTACAAGGGTGGCAAAGAACCTTGATTATCAAGTTTAGTTTAAAATTAACAGAAGCGAGAGTACAAAATAATACTCACAAAACACCTCTGGAAGAGTTATCTGGAAGCCAGTTGAGAAGAATAAACCCAATTCCGTGCCACACAAAAGACGCGACACCATGGAAACCACGTTCACCAACTCTGTCAGAGTTCCAAGACCAAAGAGTCATTGTAATGAATCCCAAAAGATACCCAGGAGCAGTAAGAGCATTGGAAATGTAAACGTCGAAACCAAATGAATTGATAATGGATGGAAGGTAGACCTTGAATGGTGGGCCCGGACTCAAACCAACGGAAGTCATGACCAAGTGGCCCCACACCTTGTAGTCTTTCAACGTCTCAATCACGTCGGAAACGGTCACTCGAGTTTCGTACTTTAACTTGAGCAGATCATCACGAATGACACGAGTAACGGCAATTTGGACTTCACGGTCATTCTTGAACCATCCGCTAAAGTTGAGCCCGCCTTTAGTGTAGTAGGCCGAGCGAGGAAAAGCAAAGAAGAAGAACGCCGATGAAAGAATTGTGAGAGAGCCTTCGGTGATGAAAAGCCAACGCCATCCCTTTAGGCCAAGTTGCCCATCCAATTGAAGTAAACCAGATGCCATGAGACCGGAGACGGCAGATGCGATGGATTGCACACCCCAGAACCATGCGAGACGAGTAGCAAGCTCGTTCTTCTTGTAGAAAGAGCCCAAGTAAACAAGGGTTGCCGGAATTACTCCACCTTGTGCAATAGCAATCAGAATTCTAACCAAGTAGTATTGAGCTGCGTCCTGGATAAACGCGTGACTGAGAGTAACAATTCCCCAAGCCAAGACCAAAAACGGAATGAACCGATGAGGACCGAATCGCTTCCCCAAAATGGAACCACTGAAAGCAAAGATGGAGAAAACAACTGAGTAGATGGATCCTGCGTTGTTGACAACGTCATTGGCGAAACCAAGAGACTTGGGTAGTCCAGCAGAAACTGCGTTGGAAATGTTGGTTCGACAGATGTTGAGGATAAAGGTTGAGAAGAGAATCCATGGCATCAACCGCAACTGTTGAAAGAATATAATGAAACTATCAATTGACTGCTTATCGGAGCATCAAGATCGTAGCAGAGGTCTTACATCAATTATACGGCGAACCAATCTTTCCTCCTCCTCAGTATAATCCAAGTCCTCCACGTATCCTTCCGCTTCAGTAGCAACAAAGACAGCGTCTTTTTGCTCAATTGAGACTTCCTTTTCTTGACTCATGCTTTTCTTGTTTCTGTTTCTGGAGGGCGGACACACATTGTTTTATAGGCGGTCTCAGCGCGCAATGTCGAATTCGCACGGCGGTAGTTAGTGGAAAGTTTGTTTATTCCATGCAAATGATGCGATGGGGTTGACAAGCCCTTGAATAACAAAGACCGTCAATCTGCTATCACTGTGCCACCAAACACAAGAACTATTCTCGAAATCTTGTTGCGCCGTAGTCGACATACTACGTACTGCTGTCAGTTAGGTGTTAGAAGCTCATTAGTGCAACCGGATCCATGGATAGCCCGTGTGGGTTTCGTTTTTTCCACGGCGGTGACAAAACAGCACGTGCACCTTTATTACGTGCTTTGCGACAAATGATTTTCCTCCAAATTGCTTTACATACATTAAAACTTGCTTTTCTTCAAGAGAATAACTTCTTCATGGTTGGCAAAGTATTTACGTTAAATAGCGCTTCTGGATTCTATTATCCTACATTCTTTTCAACAAAAGGTCCTTCAATATCACTTCAGCCAACTCATCGTTCGACAACGAAACAATTCTTTGCGCCTGTTCAACTTTCGAGGCAAAACCACCACTATCCTCGTTGTTTCCATCTTTGACTAATTTCTTGTATGTCATAAAAGCAGTTACCAGTCGCAATTCATCCTCGGATATCTCGGCAAGACTGCTGGAATTGAATCCCTTTCGCTTTGCCAACATTGATAACACCCTTTGACCACGGGAACTCCAGTTTTCATGATACTTTGCGAAATTCGGTTCAGGTGCCGTCAAAAGGGTTTCTTGCGTCCCACCGCCAACCCCCTTTTTGTTTACAACAAAAGGGGCTGTTGTCTGCAAGGTTTCGAAAAGGTATATCAACTGGCACTGAACAGAACCGCAGAAAAGTTCATTCAAAAGTCTCGGCTTTTCAAGCATCCATTGAAACCTATTCCTTGGCACTAATTAGAACAAAGTAGCCAAAAAAAAAAAAAGAAAAAAAGAAAACACACCTAAACCCAGCCATGGAACTATAAAAAGCATCCACAGTCTTCAAGTTATACAACCCCACTGAATCCAAACGCTCCAACGCATTCTTGACTATCATGTACAACTCAAAGTAAATCACAACCGCATCCACTTTATCTTCCACAAGACATTCTCTCAGTGCTCGTAAACAGAACCCGGACCCGCCAAAATCGGCTACCAGCGATGACTTGGAAGACCGAGCGTCGCACAGTTCTTGAGCAAATGCGAGCACTCGTGGATCTTGTGAAAAGGAAGTCAAGATGAAATCCATGAATTCTTGTTCTTCCAGTTCGTTGGAGGAATCCTGAGTCAAGCCTGCTCTCCTTCTTTTCCTTGTATCGAGCTGCTGTGCAGTGATTTTGGGAAGTGGAAAAGAACGTGATAAGATGCCCATTTGGCCTTTTGGGTCCTGTTTGTGTGTGTGTGTGTGTGTGTGTGTGTGTGTGTGTGTGTGTGTGTGTGTGTGTGTTTCAGCATAGTACCCCAAAGAATTACAAAATAAAAACCTCCCAACCTTGATATAATCCAAATGCCCAGTCTTCCTCTTCACAAACAACGTGTGCCCATCCAACAAACTCTTCAAATGGCTTTCATTTGACCCAACATCCAGTTTCATTGCAAGATACCTCTCCGACTTCAACGCAATAAACTCAACCGTGCTTAAAGGGGGTAAAATGCAGGGAGTATGCAGCACCATCTCTTGAACTCCTATTCGCCCACCCTTGAAACTAACCACCACAGGAACCACGCAAGCTTCCCGCGATTCAACGTCTCTCGAAATCAATATTCGAGTTCGGTCAACAGCCAACACCCACATATGCCTAAGCGCCTGTAAGTGACAGCAATTATCGTCCGCGGCCATTGGGAAACGTGGGTACAATGAGCAAACGAGCGCTGCGACGGCTTCATCCGAAGTCGCCAGCGTTAATCCAGAACCCCCACCCAAAAACAGAAAACCAAGTGACATTTGTAACGCCATATGACTACCATAGGATACATCTGCGGATACTTTGTCCGTGTATTTGTTCAACAACCGGAGAATCTCCACATCACCACTTCCAGCCATGATAACGCCAAGGCACAGGACCACGACATCGCAACAAGATTTCGCAATCGATTTACTTAATTTTTCGCGGAATGTAATGGCTTCCAACCCAAAAAAGAATTAAAAGTTAAACCTCCGTCCAAAAAAAAAACTAGAATCATTAATTAACTCACCAGGAACAGTCGCCTCCAAATGAAAGAAATCTAGATACTTGCGCACCAGTTTCAAAGCATCCAAGTTACAAGACCCAGCAAACTTGATGGACAAGGCCAAGATGGACCCCGCCAAAATATGATATCGCGCATGTTTCAGCGACTCCAAACTCCCATCGTCAAGCTCAAACCGCGGCACCGCTTCCCTAATATACATGGGCACTTGCCCTTCCAGCCATTCATCCGTCGCTTCAACTTGATCCCACAGAATCAAATTCCGACACAACATTCTCACCATCAACAAATCGGACCGCACATAATCCAACAAATGCCTTGTCGCTGGAACATCCAACTTGGCTGCAATAACCCGATTCCCCGACTTCAAATAAATAAGCCCCAACGCAATCGCCGCCCCCGCCGCCGAAACCTCTTGTCGTCCTTGTCGTTGCCGCCGCTGCCACTGCTGCTGAAACTTCCCAGAATCCCTCCACCTCTTCCCACTCAAATACCCCGCCAACTTCTCCACAAGACAAACACCTTCCAAATTCTTGGCCGTCTCGCCTTTTCCCAACATGACTAACCCCAACGCGATCCCAGACGCAACAGAATGGCCTTCCTGGTTCTTGAACCGCTCGCTATTGCTTCCCGCCGCCGCTGAGCCACCAGCCGCATCCCCGACATCTCCAGAATCATCATACAACCCACCCGCAATCTCATCCACCAACACTTCAACATACCTCCTCCTCCCAGTCCTCATATAAACCAGCCCAAGCCCTACAACCGCACAACTATGCGCAACACCGCCACTCGAAAACTGTTGTACAACACTTCCAACACCGCCACCACCATCCGTTTCCACGTCAGCGCCTACTAAACCCCCACCACCGCTACCCCCACCGCCACCACCACTCATCATCAACCGCGGAACATGCAGACTCAACACCCTCGTCGCAAACGCATCACAAGTCCCTTTAAAACTCGCAGCGATCCCCAACAACGCGCCGACACTCGTCACAGAATGCTGCGGCTGCAAATACACCATTGCTTGCCATTGTTCTAAAGTCTTTAGGAACCCTTGCAGGCCGAGTGCGAAGAGGAAGCCGCCGTGGTTGCATGTGGGTGTGCCGGTTATAGCCGCGGCGGTGGGGGCGGCGCCGGCAGCGTTGGCTGTTGTGGTTGTGGTTGTTGGATTGTTTTGGAGGATCCAGCTGTTGGTCACCGCGTGTGCGGCGTCTCGCGGGATCCGCAGGCCCATGGCTACACCATTGTGGAAGTTTGGCCAGTCGTAGTAGTCTGGCGGGGTTGTAGTGGTTGGATCCAAGTGCACGGATTCCTGCAAGGGGGGTAGTTTGGCTGAGACTGTCAAGTGCGGGAAATTGATTCTTTCAGGTAATAGTGGGGAGGCGGTTTCAAATGTCAAGAGTGCGCGGCCGAGGGGTAATGATAGCATTTTGTGGGAGAGGGAAAGGAGAACTGATTGTTGTTCGGTTCGAATCACTTCCTCACTGGGCGAAAATAAAATTAAGATGCATTTTTGAATAAAATAAGCACATTATTCTTCTTCTTGTCGACTTACGTTGATTCAGCCGTCACTTTCGCATTCAACGTGGGTTCCTGCTTACACGACATGATTTTCTGTACAACCTCCAACCGATCATCGTTTCGAAACCGCAAACTCTGAATCTCGTTGTTTTCAATTTCAACTCCAGTCAAATCTTTTCCTTCCTTCCATTCTCGTTTTCCCGATTTCTATTTTATAAAATGAGCCCCATTTTTGGCGATTACAAAAAGAAAAAAGAAAAAAGAAAGTCAATCACAAACCAAAGGTCGCGGAATAGATAACTCGTCATAATTTGTTGTTACCACGCCATTGCCACCATCATCACCCACCACCGCCATCTGTTCCGCATAATCCTGCCTTCCAATCAAAAAATAAACATCCCTACCCCAACTCGCCTTCGGGAACCTCCGACAATAATCCAACGCCTCCTTCACCGGCACTGAAACACCCACAGACAACAGATCCAAATCAAGTGCCTTGAATCCAACGCGTTGCATCGTTTCCACTGCGGATTCGGGGCCTTGGGTTATCAAGGACGTGTAGATTTGGGTTATGTTGGAGGTCTGTTTTAATAGAACCTGGGAAGTGGATTGAGATGATGATGACGTTGCGTCGCCGATTCCAAACTCGATGGGAATGTCCATCAGTGATAGAAAGGGCGCCGTTTCGCCACTTTGAATAGCTCTCAAGATCCAATTCAGGATGTTTGGGGGGCAGGTTTCAATGGATCGGGAGGTGGGTGATATGCATGCTTGTGGAGAGCCTGTGGGAGGTGTAGTTTTAAAACAGAACAAATAAAAAATAAATGTTGTAATCAGAAAATCAAAAAACAGAATATACCTTTAAAAAGAGCCGTTTGGGATACATGCCCAAACTCCATATAATAATCAATATACGCCGAGAACCCCAGATATTTCGCAAGATGCACCAAGAAATGCCAAAGCTTGCAAGACTCCTTGCTGCTTGAGCCATGAATATCCAGTTTTAGATTCTCTCCAACCAAATGAAGAGCCACAAGAACGGCACTCAAATGCTTGTCGAAGCCAGAATTTTTTGAGGTTGTAATGTTGTGATTAAGAATTTGCTTGTTCAAGGCAATTTTTCTAGTTGCCCATCAAGGTGATTTTGTTTGGGAGACTCTTTTCCAAGAATCTGGCGGTGTTCGTTCCGATCGAAATCCCAAATCCGACGCCCGAGCAACCAAATAATCCCAATCACTCTCATTCTCTTGATTCAAACTCTTGGAATTCATTGAATCATCTTCACCGTCATTCACGACAAAGAAGGAACACAACACCATCACGAAATCAAACCAATCATCGCCCCTTGCTTCAAAAGAAGCAGTACCACGACTCCTGAATCTAACTTCATACAACCGCTTAATGAAATCCGCATGCAAACTCTTTGGCAACGCGTACCCCAGTGCATCCACACAATCTGCAACCACACGACAATGGATCGAGAAATCAAAGGCGACAGTGTATTCAATGCCATTCGAATAACGCAGCGTCGCACGCGGACCCACGCCGTGAGACAGGTGAGTTATAAATAGATTCAATGCCGGATCGATCCCAAGAACCGATGGCGGGATTGTGATATGGATATCTAAACATTGACCTGTCCATAGCCGTAGGGAGTTGTCTGGTGCCAGGTAGAGTATGTTTGTATGTATTCCTTGGGTGACTGGGACAGCGGAAAGGCAAGGGAGACGCAGGGTGTGTGGGGTGAGGGAGTTATCGATTCGGAGGATGGACATGTGTGAGGATTTCAATAGAACCAGGACAGGTGTTGTGTCTTGGTCTGTTGCTGAGAATACGGATGATATCGTTTCTGATGGGTCTCTGTTAAAAGGTGTGGAGTTTTGTAAGCTTTGGAAGTGGCCGGAAAAATAGGAATACACCGCCCACGGCGGTGGGAAGTCCGCCTACGGCAGAAGAAAGAAGGCAAAAAGAATGCACCGCCTTCGGCGGTAGAACACCGCGCCTTCGACGCCAAGAAATCCGCCTACGGCGGCCACTATAAAACACTTAACTCATCATCCTCCGACCAAACACATTTCGCAACAAATCTCAAAGAAGGATTCGGATCCCAAGATTCCACCGACGAAACCGAGACTTGTTCAGAATTCAATGAACCACCACCACCAACACCACCGGAAACAAGAAACGGATTGGAAGATGTTGATGATGATCCATTATTTGAAAAAGAAGAAAAAGAAGAAGAAGAGGATGTCCGACGACTGCTCGCAGAAGATGATTTTCCTCCCGAAGATTCAGCTGCTGGAATCAATTCTTCTTCTTTGATGGACCATATTGAAGAAACACGCGTTGATGGGTTGAAAGAAACGAAAAAGGTTTCACCGTCGACACTGACGGCATCGATGAAACGTTCTTGATGATACTCCTCTTTTAGAGAGATGGAAGAATCTAGAGAGACAAGAGGCAGCAACTGCTCCAAGGAATGACTGAGTACAAAGCAGTTGAGATGTGCCAAGGGTGAATGCACCGCGGAAACAACAAGAAGCCTTTGAGAGTTGTTGATTCTGACTGATTTAACTTTTTCAGCGGCAAAGGGTAATGCGAGTGTTTGTTTGTTGTTAAAGTTGTTGAAGTTGTTTGGGCTCTGGCTGTCCAACAGGTTCAAGCGTGGAGTACTTAGAATTGCCAGAGTCGCGTTTCGTAGCAGAATGAAGAGACAGTCCTTGTCGATTGTCGCGTCAACGATTGCGTCTTTGAAGGACAAGTTGAATTGTGCTTGTTCGCAGCGCAGTTGGACGCTGTTGTTTGCCACTGCAAGAGACACAAACACGTTGCCGTCAATGAGAAGCGACACGTTGTGTGCATCGTGCGCCTGAGCAGCCGCCGCAGAGACGAGAGCAACAGACATGTACTACTACTTTTATTATACTTAGCAAAGAAATGGAAGAGCCCCTCCCCCTGCCGCCGTACACGTTCGACGGGCAGCTCTCTGACGACCAGAACTACCTCGTGTGGACGGCGATCCTCTGCCGCCACTCGTTCTCGCGCAAGGGCCACATGGGGGCGCTGCTCGTTGATCCGCGCGCCAACGCAGTGGTCGCGTTCGCCAACAACACGCCGCTGCTGTGGAGCGCCGTCCAGAAGAAGGCCGGCGAGGTGCACGCCGAGGCGCTCGCCGTCGGGCGCGCGGCGGCTCGCGGCGCCGCGACGGCCGGCGCCACGTGCTACGTGACGGCGCCGCCGTGCGCCGCGTGCTTCCAGGCGCTCGCCGCCGCCGGCGTCGCGCGCATCGTGCACTTCGGCGTGCGTCGCTGCGACGCCGTCGACGTGGCCGCGCGCGCGCTCGGCGTTGCACTCGAGGGCGTCGCCTTCAACAACGGGAATCTCGACTACGACGCGCGCGCGCGGCAGTTCTGGCTCGACCAATCAGAAACAGCCGAGGTCACGCGCGCGCGCGTCGACGCGTGGTGGGTGCGCTGGATGGACAAGTACAAGAAGGCTGCAAGAGACATTGGCGTGGCCGTTGCCGATCTGCCGGGGAACGGACACAAGAAGCGGCGGATAAAAGACGTGGATCAGGGCGATGATCAGGGTGATGATGAAGGAAAAGATGAGGATAATTGAAGGGGTGGAACGTGGAACTATTTTAATTAAAAAAGTCAATAATGGGTCTCTTGTCTATCCTGAGGAAACTCAAAGCGCGCGAAAAGGAAATGCGCATCTTGATTCTGTGAGTAGTCTTGTTGATCGAGAGGGAGTGTGAGATTGGATAAAGAAACATCCAGACTACTGACTAGTAGTACACCACACATCATCTCCAACTCTATCCAATACTTCTAGAGGCCTCGATAACGCTGGAAAGACTACAATCCTCAAAGCATTCAATGGCGAAGACGTTTCGGAAATATCACCTACTCTTGGCTTCAACATTAAAACTCTCGAACACAACAACTTTAAACTCAATCTATGGGATGTCGGTGGTCAAAAATCCATTCGTTCTTATTGGAGAAACTATTTCGAACAAACTGATGGTCTTGTTTGGGTCGTTGATTCGGCTGATACAGAGGAGAGGATGCTTGATTGTAGGAGAGAACTTGAAGCGCTCTTGTTGGAAGAGAGACTTGCTGGTGCAACTCTTTTGATTTTTGCTAATAAGCAGGATTTGAGTTCAGCGAGGTCTAAAGATCAGATTGCTGAGGTTGGTTTTACCGCCGAAGGCGGTCTAGTATCGCCGAAGGCGATGTTTTCTTTTGTTTTCCATGCATTGTATCCGCCGTAGGCGGATTTCTGCCGCCGTAGGCGGCATCCTACCGCCGAAGGCGGTGTATTCTTTTTGTCTTCATTCCGCCAAAAACTCTGCCGCCGTAGGCAGAATCCTACCGCCGAAGGCGATGTATTCTCCTTCATTCTTTCAATACATACTTTTCTCTTTCATTCTTTCAATACACACTGCCGTAGGCAGTGTATTCTTCATTCTTCAGTTTCAGTGCAGTCCTTCATTCTTTCAATGCATACTGCCGTAGGCAGTGTATCCCCTCTTTTAAAGTTTAACCAACGCGCCTTCATCTCTTCACACTCAATATACTCACCCAACATAGATCCTCCATCTCTCAGAGATCCAAACACATCACTGGCATATCGAATCATGCAGTGCTGTTACTGGCGAGCATTTACTGGAAGGCATGGATTGGATTGTTCGAGATATTGCAGACCGCGTTTTCATGTTGGATTGATTGAAAATTGAAAAGAATATATTTATTATTACTCCTCTTTTCTTCAGTATGGCTTCAAAAACGAAAGGCTTTTTTATTAATCGGCAAAAGGATTTTGCAATGAACAACAAAAAAGGCCCACGTTATTTGAAATGACCCAAGAATGGTTGGGATTCAAAACCAAACAAATTTGTCATGCAGGTTTGTCATGCAAAAGTTACATGACAAAATCTTACTTTGAAAATAAAACGCACACCGCCTCAAAGGCTGGCTCAAGAAAGAAAAAAAAAAGACTGAAAATGAACCTCTCTCTGATTCATACGTACATCCAACAAGCAACCGATATGCTTGGCAACACACCTCAAAAAGTCAGCCTTGCCATTGGCCTCGCAGTGGCCAGTGTCCTCGCCATTAGAATGCTATCACCTTCCCGTCGAATGGGAAGCAAATACCAGGACCGTCAGGATTACCTATCTTGGGCTCGAATGCTGGACTTTTGCGAACTCTACGAATAGTGGAAAGCAACATGAGTATTTAACCATCCATCAACCAAACATACGGACCAATCGCCAAAATCACGATTCTTCAATAGTAAATGCAACTTATCTTTCTTGACCCTATTTATTTTCGTAGTATAATTAAGTTTGTTCTTTTCAGCCCCATGATTGTCACCAGCGACCGCGAACTGATCCACAGAGCCCACACTGAAACCTCAAACTTTTATCGCGACGAGGAAGGAGAAAAATGCGTTGTAGGACTTCTCGATCACGCTCTCTTTGTCATGGCATCTGGAGAAAACTGGAAACGGCATAGAAAGTTTATTCAGCCTGCTTTTGCCCCGCCACAGTTGCGGTACGCGTTGCAAGTGTCAATTCGTGAGACGAACAGATTGATTGATTTCTGGGAGGCAAAGTTGGATGCTGAGGGGAGTTTGGTGGTTGATTTGAATCGTGAATTGACATGTCTTGCCTTGGATTTGATGTGAGTGCTTATTATTATGTTTTTTTTGAAGGAGATGTTTTACCTGAACCGCTTTATTCTTACTTTTTTTGTCAGCGGCCATATTGCGTTTTCTCAGGACTTTCGGGCAGTGGAGGAACACCATCAAGGAAAAGTCTCAGAGACTCACGAAATAATGCAAGAAGTCGGCCGACTCTTTGGCGAGGTTTCAATCTTTATTTATTTTCTCGTCATTTTGATTTCATTTCCAATTTCGGGTTTAGCAGTGTTACTAAAACACCCTTTCCTTTCCCTCCTTCTTAATTTAAGCGCTTCGCAAACGTTCCATTCACTTGGTATTTCGTTGGAATCGCGCCATCCTCTCCTCGAGTCGTCCGAGTCCGCAAATTCGTGGAAAACATGGTTTCTGAAATCTTGAAAGTGAAACGCGCTTCGATCCAAGACGGTACTGCTTCTCGAAAGCACATGGACGTCCTGGATCGATTACTTGTCCTCGACTCGGAATCCAATCAACAAAAGTTCACAGACGCTGAAATCATTGGCGAATCCGTCGGGTTCCTTGTCGCAGGCCATGAAACAACGTCCACCTCTCTCACAGTTTATTACAATGGAAATCGCGCGTCCACCCAGACTGTTCAACAGAAACTTACAAGCTGAAATCGCTGCGGATGCTTGACAAAATCGACCATCACTTTGACAATGGAAAATCTCGCCGAATTCAAATACTTGGATCACGTCATCAAGGAAACGCAACGCCTTCATTCAGTCGTAGGCGCTCTCGTTCGAACAACAATCAATCCAGTGGAACACTAAGGGATACGTTATTCCAGCAAAGACTCCCATTGTAATGAATTTGCAGGATCTTCATTTGGATGCGAATTTGTGGGAGGATCCGTTGGTTTGGAATCCTGATCGGTGGAGTGGAACGCATCCCAGTCCTTGCAAATAGTTTTGTTCCGTTTGCGGATGGACCTCATAATTGTATTGGGCAGAAACTTGCGTTGATTGAGATGAAGGTTTGTATTTTCTTTATATTTTTTCTTTTAACTGTTGATTCTTACAAACTATTTTTTAAAACAACAAAAAAAAGGTTTCTTTGATTCTGATTTTGAGTCGCTTTTCAGTTGCAACTGGTCGCAGGATCAAGAGATTGAATTCGTTACGTATACGAACTTATGGATTGAAAAATGGTCTTCAAGTCAAGTTGACACGTAAATAATAAATAAAGTGGTTATATTCATTTGAAAGCATTGACATTTGGCTTTGCAAAAAAAAAAAATTTGTTGGGCGACTTTGCGGCCTTCACGATGTGATCAAGTTTGTGGTCAAGGAAAGGTTTTTCAAACCCATCACAAACCCCACTTGACCGCTTACATGAGCGAATCCAAAGAATGGACTTTAGTAGAACGTCCAAGAAGATCCCGAAAGCAAAAGAATGAGTCAGAAATCAAACTAAAAAAGAAAAAAGCGACACGAGAAATCTTAAACGGTAAACCTGCCGATCCCAAGCTATGTTGGCATAAAATGCGATGGTTCAAGCCAGAGACAAATGGAAAGCGACCTCACATCATTGACTACACTGATTTGGAAACGCTTCCTGTTTTACAAGAACTTCTTCCCAAATCGCTCCCTTTCGACGTGGTCTTTCAAATCAGCCAATTCTTTGCTGCCAAGCTCTGTCGTGATTGTAAAGTTCTCCAAGAAATCAAGCAGCTGCAGCGCTGCTGGGAATGTGGATTGGTGTGCAATAAGAAGGATTCATTTTCGTTTTTTGAAGACGTTTACGGCTATATTGGTGAACACTGAATACTGCCATGCGGTATTATTGTCACGTGAAAGCTGTGGTTGCTCGTACTGTTGCCCTGGTCGTGTCCAACTTGTTGAGAGGTTAAACGAAACGTACTTTCCTCCAGTTGCGTTCTTATTTTGAGAAGAAGCGGAGATTGGAAAAAAGAGACACTATAGAATATTCATGCATGGAAATAGAGAATAAAGTGTAGATGGGGATT
>JAIVFH010000153.1:0-67359 GCA_025765595.1 Obelidium mucronatum | reverse complement strand
GAGGCCCCTTTACTGAATTCTCGGCTGGATTTCCGAGTAGGAACAGCCTGCAATGTATCTGGGTCATCCCCGTCACTGAATTCCTCGTCGTCCCCGATAGCAAAGCTCGCTTTTTGGTTACCACCACCACCGCTGAGTGAAGATTCGGCAGTATTTTCATCAGATGCAGTATCCTTTCCCATTTCCTTTGAATCAATTCTTCCAGCGACAGATGCGGCACTGCTTGACCCACTGGACGTTAAATCTCGATGTGAATCTCGGTGCTTTGATTGCTGGTTGTTATGGTGTTGATGATGGTGATGGTTGTGATGGTGTTGATTGTGGTGATGATGATGGTTGTTTTGCTGTTGCTGACGAATTTGTTGCTGTTCAATCAACATGAGCTGGATACTGCTGGTCCTTCATTTCGGCTTCTTTTTGCAATCGCATCTTCAATGCTTGGCCTTCACCAACTCCAAAAAACGTTTGGCAGACTGGCTGGCACTACTACTGCTAGCGTTTGAATATATTCGTCGGGCAGGCTGAAACCATAAAAAAATATATATATATATAAGAATTGAGAGATTGTTGCCGAGATATCATGTCATATCATCTTACCAGAACGCCGGCACTACCACTCTCGAATGCATCAACACCACTTCGATAACTATTCCTTGATGACGATGTTACAGTGCTATAGCTCGATCCAGCAGTTCCATTCAATCCAGTTGGACTCATTTGCGTAGGGCTCTGTGTGTGTATATTTGTAATGAGTGCTTTGGTGTCAAATGTTTCAAGTGTGAGACATGCTCCTCACCACATAGTACGGATCCGATGGATCAACCACGCCCGCCGAAGAAGCATCGAAACTCCTCCCATAGCTTCCAGAAACACTGCCGACTGTGCTCCCGGGATGCGATGCAGAGTTCCGGTATCCCCGGGCCATGTGGCCAGCGCCCCCTCCGCCGCTGCAGCTTCCGTTTGAATTCAGACTGCCCGCGTCGCAGCTGATGAAGCCGATGGTTACTTTCGCGGGCGTTGTTGTGATTGTGGCGACATTGCCGTTCTTTTGCTTAACGCTGACTTGCAGCGTTGTTCCGTGCTGTTGTTGTTGCTGTTGCCCTTGTTGCCCGTGCAGCGTCGCCGTGTGGAGGCTGCTGCCCGCCGACGCCGACGACGACGCCGCCGCCGGCGCAGCGGCCGCGGAGGCGCGCGACGGCGGCCGGAGTGCGCGCGCCGACGGCAGCGGCTGTGTTGCGTTCGAAGCGAAGCGAAGAAAAAGAAACGCTGCGTCAGCCAAGCCTCTCTCTTTCGCTCTCTTTCGCTCTCTGTCGCTGACTCACCATGTGGTTCTCGCCGCTCGACAGAATCCCGTTGGCGCTGCGCAGGCTGCCGTAGTAGCTCGATCGGGACGTCGACGTCGATGTTGCGCTGCTGGATGCACTCGTGCTGTGCATGTGTGCGTTGTGGTTGGCGCTGGCGCTGGCGCTGGCGAGTGCGTGGTTGTGGTTGTGGTTGTGGTTGTGGGGGTATCGAGGGGGGCTCAGCATCAGGTGCGGGTTGGTTGTCGTCGAAGCAGCAGATGTGGTTCGTGTGGTTGTTGTCGTCGTTGAGGAGGCCGTTTTTGTTGCTGATGGGGTGATCATATGGAATTACTGGTTTATTTTTGATTTTTTGACCCCCCAAAAACCAGAAAAAGCGTTGCTATGCTTGGGTTCTATACTCTTTTTTTGGTTATGCTTGGCCGACCCACGTGTTCTTATTATACTCTTTAAACAACAGCAAACAGCAAAACAAATCACTCAAAAATTAAATCCAGCAAAACTCACTTCTGGAAACTCGAAAAAAAAACTGCCGTTTGATATCGGAATCGGGTGTAAAAAAAAAAAAAAAAACTAAAAAAAAAAAAAACACAACGTAATACTACAGAAAAATGATTTCAAGGGTTTCTCAATCAGTGGCCAACGCCAGTTCCACTACTCAGTCCCCACACACGACCACTCATCCAGCCACCCACTTTTCCACCATTTCCGCCACCGCCACCAGCACCAACACTGCCTCGCTTCAACGTTGCAAATCCGGATGTGAGAATGTGACTAGAACTAGGTCCTTCATACCCGCTGCCGCTGCCGCCGCTTTCTTTACTGACCATGGCACTGGTACCAAACCGGCTCGGTCGACCCAAACTGACAACTTCGCCCACAGTCGTTCGCACACACCCAGGACACTGCTGATATGCCTTTACACAACGACAAAGCGGAGCCGCGCCTTGATGGGACAGTTGTTGCTGCTCCTTGTATCCTCCATTCTTCCACACTTTTTGATCACTTGCACCAAGCAGTGATACACGATGGTTCGCACCATTATTATTATTGTTGTTGTTGTTGGCCGCGGTAGAATACTTTCCTGTTCCAATTCCAAACCCAGAATTGGTGGCACTTGTATTATTCCCATATGTCCCCCCTCCACCTTGCTTCGCAATCGAACCGCCAAACTTTTCACTCACACGAGCAACTCTTTCTGCAAGATACGAAGTACTAATTCCATGTGACGTATTGGTTGCAGTTGAAATAGTAGGAGTGGAGGACTCCAGACCAAACACAGCGGCATTACTACTGCTAGTATTCTGGTTATATATGCGGGGATCCTGTTGATAGTACTTGTTTGTGGCTGTAGGCGTGACTCCAGCCCATGATGGCGCAGGCGGCGTTTCTCCCAACTGCATACTCGACAAACTTGAACTCAATTCTTGATCATCTGTTGGAGATGACGATTTTGGGATTCCCCAGCCCCCCAACTGTTGTTGCTGCTGTTGGTGTTGCTGCTGCTGCTGCTGGCGAGAAGGAATAGGAATTGTTGATTCTAATTATAAAAAAAAGAAAAATTTCTCGGTATTAATAATTGATTAAAAAAAAACAACCACCAGACACACGTTTTTTTTCCTTCTTCAAACAACCAAAAAAAAAAAAAAAAAGAACAAACCTCGAAAACTCTCATAACTCTGTGGCCTTCCCAAAGTAGCAGCCAATTTCCGATTCGAAACAGTAGCAGTCGAAGACGCTGCTAACCCGCTCAAGTCTACAGCAGAATCGTTTCCCACCAATCTATTCCCACCAACACTACCACCACCGCCACCACCACCGGCATTCCCATTCGTCCAATCAAACAACCGTTCTTCTGGAATCGGTGAACTGAGTCTCACACTAGCTGGAGTCGTACAACTTGATGACGCTGGTGTCATTGTTCCAACACTTGATTCATATAAACTCGAATAGCTGTTTAAACGAGATTGCTGATTCTCATAGAGTGTAGCAGCGGTGGTGCTGGATCCTGGTACAGAATACGTACTGGAAGAAGCGGATTGAGTGGATAGTCGTGGCATGGATGCCCGGCTGTGGAGTTGGGGATGTGGCAGTTGTTGTTGTTGTTGTTGTTGATGATGAATTTGACTGTGGTAGGGAACGGGGTGGCTAGTGTACTGGTGGTAAGTGGGTCGTTGGTGTTGTTGTTGTTGTTGTGAGTAATGCTGTGGAGCAATAGGTGGTAGATTGTTGGAATCGGGAGTGTATCGAGCTGGCAATGCACTGTACTGGGGTTGAATGTGGGGCAAGACGGGGAGTGATCGTCGAGTTTGAATGCTCGAAACGCGAGGTTGGAAGATGGGACTGTATGTGGAGGACGAGGACGCATAGATTGGGCTGGGAGAATATTGCAATTGATGTTGTTGTTGTTGCTGCTGCTGCTGCTGCTGCTGCTGCTGCAATAAAAGTTGCTCTTCCTCTGCCTTCTTTTGTTGTAGCCGCAGTTGCTCTTGGTGTGCCACAGTCCATGTGTGATGCAATTGAGACCGAGCCAACTCTTTTGCAATACCCTCGTTCTGATCCTCTTGGGCCTTTTGCAGCAACGAAATTTGAGTGGCGAACGAAGGGTTCTAATTTTGAATGGTCAGATTTGGCGGACACAAATAAACATGTGCAAAATATGAACTCAATGAGAAACGCCACCACCTTCGGTGATATTTAAAAGCGATTCACTGGGCGGGTATGACAGCCCGTTTTTCTTGAGATAAGGCGCCCCTCAAAGAGGTGAATAAAACATACATGACGACAAAGAGCAAGCAAATAAGGGTTCCGTTCCAGAAACAAAGACCACTCTGAAGCCTCGATGTTAAAGTCCCAATCAAGTAAATCAGCAGCCCATCTCTTCCAGGCAGCCACAACTCTTGCCTCCTTAAAAACAGTCACTTGCGCCCAACTAGTAGCAGCAAAAGCATTATCGTTCATGTTTGCATCGGCTGTTATTTGTGTTTGTTTTTGGTTGTTTTTTTTTAAAGAGGAGGGGGGGAGAGGGGATTGAGTTCAATGGCTGCATCAATAGATCAAAAGACCCACTGACCAATCACAATCGAGATACTCCAGATGGCCAGCACCTTCTGCGACACTTGTTCATGCGCAGCCTCGTAAAAAAAGCCCTTCAGCATCGCATCGTTGCGCTCATGCATTGCCTTGAGCAGAGTTGCAGTCAGCAGCAGGGACAACACCAGAGTTGACGCAGGAGCCGTAGTGGCCAGCACGATGCGGTGGATGTAGTCAAAGGCGGCATTGTTGGTGTAGGTGTTCGACTGATTTGATTGGTCAATCGCCAGAGACTGCTGTGGATTGGTGCTCAAAGCAAGGAACGAGTGGATCAGAGATGCTAGGACAAAAGGCGCAGTCTTCTCCTTCTCCTTTGAGACTGAATTCGAGGATGACGAATTCAACGGACCAACAACGGCAATCGGCATTTCGACCTGAAAGTTATGCGTTGGTTGGTCTCGGGTTGGTTTTTGTTTTGGGGTTGGTGGTTTTGGTGATTTGGACACAAAGACAAAAGGAAGGAAAAGGGAAAAAAAAAGCTCTTGAGGTGGGGAAAACATGTATAAAGACACTACTTCAAATTCAACTTGGCGATCCATTGCCCAACTCAACATCAATAAGAAATAACCCCCTGCAGAATTCTTCTTTGGTTAAGGCTCCCTTTATGACCCCAGGGCCACCAACAACCTGCGTCCACACTTTGCCCAACACCCGAGCTGGCAAACGCGACCGCAGCCAAATAGTTCGAACTTGTTTTGCGCTCAGCAACAAGCTATCCACAGGAATCACAGATCCCGGGTTCAGCATCTGTGCAAACTCCCGAAATGCTGACTCATACAATTTGAAATGCTCGGGTGACGGAGTTGCTGCTAGTTTCTTTTGTTGAATGATTTGATTGATTGTTTTGGATTGAGGGACTGGTGGGGGTGGTCCCTTTGTGTTAGTTGTTGCTGTTGTTGAGAGTCCCGGGATTGCAGCAAGCTTCGCGCTTAAGCTTGCGCTTGGAATACTCGGGGGCGGTGGTGGAGGTGCCCTTTTAACTGCTCCAGTGGCAGAAGATAGAGATGATAGTTTGGATGATACCTTCAAATCAGATGGTTTTGCTGGAATCAATGGCTGTACTGTGGTTGAAGAAGAAACAGAAGGGGATATACTGCGTGACAGGGTTGCAGAAGGAGGTGCGACAGCCACTCGTTCAAACTTTACGTAATTTCCAGGAAACAAACCAGTTACTGTCGTCCCTTCTACACGGCCTAAATAGAGGAAAAAGAATCAGAAGAAATTATTAAACAAAATGGCATGAGACAATCGCGAACCAGCACTCACCACTCCACCAATCATCCCCTTCTGCTGGAGCAGCCCTAATATCCACCAACACACTTCCCTTCTGGAAGGATAATTCTTCAGCAATGTCTCCCACACAATCAAACAACGCTACAGCGCGAAGCAGCGATGAAGCAGACTGCACTTGTGATGGTTGATCGGCACCACTACCACCACCCAGTCCACTCCCAACCGACACTTTTCTGTGAAGCGGTTTAATAACCGTATTATTGTACTCTTTAATGCGATCCGAGACTTTCGCTTTTGATTCCTGGGCCTTTTCTTGCATCTTTTGAGCCAACGGAATTGCCTTTTCTTTTGCCAACAGCAGCTTCTCTTTGGCACTGCTCTTGAAGGCAGCCTTATAAGCAGCCATGGGCGAGTGATTTGAAGAGGCAATCGAAGGAGAGGCGGCCGGTGAAGGCTTCGAAACAATTATCGCATCTTCATCCTCCTCATCTTCGTCTTCGTCGTCGCTTTCAATCACTGGAACAAAACGGACATAGTTTCCGGGAAAGAGTCCTTGCACTTTGGATACTTGCAGCCGGCCTGAGTACCATTCATTGCCTTCGTCAGGGGCGGCAACGACTGTGTGTAGAGTTCATCATTTGATTGAGGGACGGAGAGAGATAGAAACAGAACAGCAGATGACTCTTACCATCGATAATCACATCGCCCTTCTTGAAACTGAGTTCCTGCGGTGTATCAGCGGCACAGTCAAAGTTGGCAATTGCTCGCAATTTCTTGGTCATTTATTTTTTTATATCTCAAGTTTTATTTATTTGAGTTCATGCTTCTCCTATTTTATTCTCTCTTACTATTCTTCTCCTCACTAAATACAAAGTGCAAGTATAAATACACAGCTCTAACACTCTCACCGACAGCAAATAAAACACTGGGTAGCACCACGAGTGATCCCAAAGCACCAGCAACAGCAACACTGGTTTGATTACAAGTTGGCAAAACGTCCACGCCTAATTCCATCAACTGTTTTCGAACGTGTTTGAAGCAAACTAATGTAAAAAGAGTTGTAACTGATACTGTAGACGCGATTCCTAAGTTCATAATTCCAATTCTGAACAAGTTTATGGGGGGTGATGATGATGATGTCGAAGATGATAAAAGCGCTGATGCTGTTGTTGTTGATATTTGTAATGGTGTCGATGATAATGCTGGAGGATTGGAGGATTGTGTTGCTCCCCTTTGTAAATCTATATTGCCAGCACAGGATTCTTCAGTTGCCGATGCGTTATGATACACACCGCCACCCCCATTCATAAACCGAAGCCTCAATACTTCCAAATCAAGCTTCACTCTCTCCATCTCAAGTTTCTTGAGTTCCAGTTCATGGCCAACGCGTTGCGCTTCGGATTCTGCTTTCCGCGCGTTTGCCGCAGAGATTGCTTTCCGTGATTCCTGCTCCATTGTGTGTTTTGTTAGTTCGCTTTCTAGTTTTTTGGCCTTGTAAGCAAGGAGGGCGTCTTGTTGTTGGTTGTGGGCAGAGAGGGTTACAGTTGAGTCTCGTGGGGTTGCCGTTGTTGTTGTTGAGTCACGTGGGTCGGGTTTCGTGTGGCTGGGGATTGCGTTGTCATTGGTGGTGCAATGTACATCCATTTTTTTTGTTCTATTTTGGTGTGTGGGGATCAATGAAATAATCCAAATCATACAAACATGTTTTATTCAAATTTTAACTTGATAGTAATGGGACAAAGAAGGAACAAAACAAGTTCTGAGTGAGTATGGATATTATAACAACGAGTGTCGCTCTCTACTTTCTCCAAACTTCCTCCCCAGCACAAGACACGGGTTACAGTGAATACGCCTTCGTCCAAATCATCCAAACCATCCAGCACAACGAAATCAGCATCGGATCCTTCCATTAAAGATCCCTTTTGGGGGTACACGCCAATACACTTGGCAGGTGCAATCGTTGCCGCGTTCACGGCTTCTGCGAGCGTACATCCACTGAATTCTACCAAATTAGTGATACAGAACGGCATGGTTGCAACACTTCCAGCAAGAGTATCTGTTCCTGTAATCACGACTTCCATTGGGCCCTTTCTCGTAACATGCATGCTTCCAAGCATGAATTCATCGCCTTCAAGACCAGCGCCGGCCATAGCGTCTGTTACAAGAACTGCGCCTTCCGGATGGGCCTTGTACGCAACTCGGACGGACGAAGGAGATGAGTGGATTCCATCAGTAATGAGTCCATAGAAAGGTTTCTTGGTTTCATGGGGAAGATGGTGGAATCCAAGAACGCCCATAGGGCCAGGGTTCCTGTGGTGGAATGGTGGCATAGCATTGAACAAGTGGGTAAGCATTGTAGCCTGTCAAAGAAATTGACAGCGCATTAGTGATAAGCAAATATTTACAATCACGAAATCCATAAAATTACCCCTGATTCAACAGCATTTTCGGTGTCTTCAAAAGTGGCTTCCATATGTCCCAAACTCACAACAATTTCATCACCCCACCGTTTCTTGATTTCCCGAATTGCTTCCAAGGCCCCTTCGTTTTCTGGGGCAAGTGTGATAATTTTGATAACGCCATTCTTTTTCGCGTCTTCATCTGCTGGAGTCTCGATGCTTGGACCATAGCATTCGAGAATATCCGTAAATCCCTGCTTGGGTGCACGGATATAGTCTACATTATGAGCTCCTTTTTGGCTGGGTTAAGGAATGGCCCTTCACAGTGGGCGCCGAGAATTTCGGCCTGTCCCTTTTTGGGACCACGTTGGGAGGCAATAATTGGAAGAACCTGGTGTGCAAGCAAGCGCTGATTAGTTTGATGTCGCCTTGTTAAAAAACACGAAATTTACATTGGCATATGTTTCTGGAAGGGATGTGACAACGGTTGGCAAAAACGACGTCACTCCGTATTGAAGAAGTCCTTTTGCAACTTCGGTCAGACCGGCCTCCAAGTTGTGAGTGTCAGCAAAATCATGCCCACTATGAGTACAGATTACGCATAAATAAAACAAGTCAAGAAAACAATAAAATGAAACTCACAAATATCCGTTAATCTGTAAATCAATGAACCCAGGAACAATCAATGGTCTCTTCCGTCCAGGATCTTTATCATCCCCGAAATCAACAATCACATCTGGTTGGAATCCTTGGAAAAATAGAGATTCTGCATTCACAAATTTGTTTCCAGCAATCCATAAGGTTTCGTCGCGAATGATTTTCCCGTTCATGAGAACATCACAGCGAATGAGTTTCGTGATTTTTGTGGAATTTGGCAGAGGATGTGGAGACAGGCGAGGAGAGCTTGGAACCGAGGCGGCTGGAGTCGCGTAGCCTGGTTTCACAGAGAAGATGCGATTTGTAAAGTACCTTTGTCAATCGACACGTTAAATAGAAACAAAGATAAAATGCGGTTGAGATTTATATACCTGTCTTTGTTTGAGCTTTCTTCAAGTGGTGTCTAGGTTGGGTGTTGACGTTTGCCAATTTAAGGGGATGCTTGGCTATGCATGACTCCTAATGATGCACTCACCGTTGATGGACGATGGGGTGAGCCAGGGGGAGATAACGCACTTGGTTCTTTTGTGAGGGAAATTCTCTCGAGCCAATTGATCAGCGAAGGGCGTTTGGAGGGAGTTCTTTGGAGGTCCACCGCGGTATGGTGGCCAATTGACCCCGAACCGGTACGCAGACCGAGCCCTTCATTCTCGCTAATTGGTACATGCACGTGATCATGTTTGATGTGCCCGAGGAAGTTGGATAGAGAAAAGTGTTTCCTAGGTGGTGAATCGCTCATATTTTTGGACACGTTTTGTTGCATGATACCAAATTGGCTTGACATCACGATATGAAGGAGTGAGTCATAGCCAGACAAACGTAACTAATAAAATATGATGATTCGGTGGATTGAAGAATATCAGCGTCCTTCATACTTTCCAAGTTACAATGTAAATCTCAAAGGAAATGATACCTCGCGTCAATGTAATACTTTTGGGGTTTCCATCGTCGACACGCGCTGAAGAATATAGCTCCTTTGACAGCAGTCCGAGCAGTCCCAGCGGCTCTCAGGAAAACTTGTTTTCCAGACCAGGAAGTGCCACCAGTCGAGGACCGCCTTACCTGCAAACTCCCAGTGCAGGTTCAGCGCGACGAGTATTAATGGCTTTGGATTATCAGAAGCGTGACGTAGGAGCGACGTCAAAAGAGCTTGTCCCCACGATTTATGATTTGGTGATGCGGGCAGGAAAGAGACATTTAGCTGGCGATCAAGCTGTTTCGTCATGTCTGCGAAAAGTTCGAAAATTGAAAACTCCGAAAGTCATTGGAGCTGCGTCTCCACTGAAGCCGTGCTTGACAGTTTATAGCAACGCGCCCGATTTTGCGTTGGTTAATATGGAGTCAACAGTGGATATGTTAAGGGATGGAGATACGTTGCTGGTTGTTTGGTCGATGCTAGGTATGTTCTTTACTGTAGTTGCGATACTTCACAGCTAAACTAAGAACAACACACAAAACACACAAGACACGACACCAATACAAAAGCAACACATTCCATCAAGCCAAAAAGCAATCCCATCCGCGTATTCTGCGGAACAGGTGGATATATTTGGCGTTGTAGCTGTGAGCGGCGGCATACACAACAACGGAAAGCAAGGATGGAGTGGACCACTCCCGGAGAAGGAAAAGAACAACTCCGAACATGTGGATTCTAAATTTTGCGACGTTAAATCCGCCGAAAATACTCCAAGGGCAAGCCATGTCACCGTTGAGCAGTTACCTTCTGTGTTTACAGCTTCCACTTTCATTCCCGGCTTTGAAGATTCACAGAGTAGAAGCACTAGTGGAATTAAAGAAATAATGGGCTGCGATGCTGCTTCCATTTCCGAACACCTTCCATCCGCCACAAGCTCGAGATCGGCTACCCCCACACCAAAGCAAATACAGACGACGTCTGAACCAGTCACTCCGAGCAGACCTTCAAGGTCTTCCAGTATGGCTCCCTCGAGCTCATCCAACAAACGGTCTCATCAAACCGGCTCAATAGCGTCAGTTGTTAAGTCCGCAAAACCTCTCATAGAGGGAGCCATATCCTCATTTTCATCTCTCAGAGTCGATGGAATTGGAATCTTTAAAAGCGGTGAGAACGAGGAGAATGGTTCAAAAGATCCTGATTGTAGGAAGTCTTCGTCAGTATCGGAGGAACGATCAATTTCTGTCGCATCGAATCAAGATTCAATGTCTGACATAGGATCCGATTTGCTTCCAGACGACACCATCTCCCTTCATTTAAGTAAAACTACCTCAGCAATGTCAACACCTGAAGAAGCCCATTTGAATCGAGATAGCATACAATCGTTTACATCTGCAATTAAGGAAGTTTCAGGGCATATGGAGCAAGTTTTAGATTCGTTTACAGATGGGATCTCATTGATCAAGAAAGCCTCCAGAACGCCTAGCACGGCAACGACTGTAACTAAAGCCTCGTTAGAAAAATCAGCGGAAATTTTTCCGGTGCATTCAGCGATTGTCGCTGACGGATCGTCAAATCCCGTTCAGGAGCAAGAATCAAATCCTTCTCCTAAGCCCCACCCCCACAGCATACTTTCAAAATCTAGCATATATACATTGGATTCAATGCAGTCGAAAGCGAAAGCAATGGCAGCCTCTGCGTTGCATATGGCGGGTGGTTTGACCACAAAATCGACCGTTTCAATATCACCACAGCAATCAGATACGCCACCCGATACATTTGATTCAACTATACGCCATGAAACTCACCAGCCTTTATCATCAACAATTATCGATTTTAACAGTAAACACAAACAGGCCGTGCAGACACTGACACAGAGTGTGGCCAGCTCTATTCACTCAAAGCTTGAAAGCTTGAATGGCTCTTTACATGAAAAATCCAGTTCTGTCCTGTCACAGGACCGAAATAAGTCTGTCGGAATTTTGGATGCGTTGTCCAAAAGCAGTTGCTCCGAATCCATCCAATCAATGGCGGAAAGCGCGTTGCAATTTGCACATGAAGTGGCAGCAATGAATCATCAAGATTCCATCAAGTCGTTTCAAACAGATTCAAGCCGATCAACTATACAGACAAGGGGTATTAATATCTCACATAGAGATTCCAACCCACTGGATTCTCAATCTGTTATACCTGACTCTTCTCAGGCAATTTTAGATTCCAAAAAGTCATCTCAGACAATTATTGGAGAACAACCCATGGCAATTCCACCACCGCCAACACATCATGTGTCTCCACCATTGCAGCTTCAAGAAGAATACAATAAGCATGCATTAAATCAAGCAGATCCTCCAGCATCTGAAAAGAGTATCCATCAATCCTTTGCAGAAAAGCTTTCAGCCATTGCAGACTCCACAAGTTCCAAAATATCTTCACTTGCCAGCGTGCTCAAGCCACCAAAACATTTGAAGTCTGAATCTGCCATAGAACAAGAAGAAAAAGCAGGCACAGCACTGGGTTCCAAAGAGGGTATAACATCAGAATCTGCAGCATCACCAATATCCACAGGCTCACAATCTCTTGAAAACCCACAGCAACAGCTAGAAAAATCAGGATTCTTGGGAAAAATTGCATCTGGGATAAAAGGTTCCTTCAGTGGTGTTTCGTCTTCTTCTCACACAGCTGGTATGAGATTGTTGTATCACCTAGTATTGCCTTTTGAAACCATTAAATTTTCTTTCTGTTCAGATTCAAAGCAATCAATTGTTTCACATCAATCAAGACAAGGAAACCAAAGTGCATCCAGTTCCACATTCTCAAAAAACAAATTTGAAACCCCCAGCAAAATCCTAAATGAAACTGACAACCCTGAAAAAGACTTATTCCGTCAAGAGTCCCAAGATTTCAAGTACACACCAGACACACCAACCAGTGATTCCTATGAAAACATGTTTCAGCCAGATGAAGAATCAACAGATGAATTGAGTAGGATATCACAGAGTATGAGCAGTGATCATACCAAGACTGCAGAAGGAAAAGCAAGTCTGAAAAGTTCAACTTTTGCAATCGGAAAGGTTACAAATAGCACAAATGAAATTCAATCAAAAGGAACAATAAGGGAGTCAGGCTTTGACACAGGTGGAAACAACAGAAGTGGTAGCAGAAATAGGCACAACAGTCAGGAAGAATCCATACACTCTTCCAACTCAGTGGCCAGGAGGTCTTCCAACAGTAGAGATGAAATTTCAATGATTTCCCGCAATTCCTCACTGTCCTCAAAATCAGATGCACAACACCTTAGCAAGCAATCAAGCAGACAAAGCTCTGACAAATCAGAAAAGTACAGACCAGTTACAATTCCTAACTCTGCTTCACAACAAGCAAGCATTTCAAAATTGAAACGGCACACCATACAAAGTTCCAGTGGGTCTGATGCATCAGTATCCACAAAATGATTCCCATACTTTTATCTTAATTTTGTGACATGATAGTTTACAATTAAAGCTATTTATTATCAATTCACTGATTTTCTTGTATTTGAAAATCCATCTGCCAACTGTGTGAGAGTCAGAGAGAACAATCAATCAAACTGCAAACCACTTCATCTTCTGGAGAAGGGCCAGTATTATCCAAGATATTGAGCAGTAGCAATGTAGCAAGTTAGTCATTCCACTCAAGGTATGGATTATGAAGTGGCAGCATTACTACCTAAGAGAGTACAGATACACAGCCATCACGCAATACACACCTAAAAAACAAAAGTATGAGAATTTATGACAAGTTACTTTTGCATAAGTATTAAGTAGCTTATTAAAATTAGTTTGAAAAATTCATTATTGGCCAAAATTATTGGCCAATCAACAAATCATCAATAAGTTGCTTTTTTGTTCAATTTTCAAAACAGTTTACCCTCTACAATACTGGATAGTATTGCTCCAATTTAAGATGTATTCAAGACTCCTTTGGGTTAATTGCCAAAAGCGCGATGGGTGCTGGAAGATGCACTATTCAAATAAAATATTCAATAATAACAATAAATATTGAATTTGATTGCAAACTAATAAACTAATAGAAGAATTCCTGGCAAACTAATAGAAGAATTCCTGATGCTATGGAAATCAGAGGGAATTAAATCATTGTCAATAGAAGTGAATAGTAACCCAAATTTATTTAAATTACACCAGAAGAACAACTAGAAGATAAGTCTGGAAGAAATGTCAAAGAGGGGCTCTCTACGGAGTTTAACATTAGTAATCTGAGCCACTGCTGTGAAAATAAGGTTAATCCGTTCTCTGCAACCACGGAATAAGCCAACACACAAAAGTCCTTCATTCTTTTATTGACAGTGAGTGAGGTTGCCATTCCAACCAAAAAATTGCCATTCCAACCACCCCCCAAAAATGTTCGAAACATTGTCACAAACACACCTTCCACACTACACCCTTGCACACTTCAAAACATATGTATTTTTATTTGCTTTTTCTCTCACACAAAGTTTTATAAGATTGTCATTAGTAATAACCACGACAGGTTTTCGCATCTTTGGCAGCCAATTTGGTTGCTCCGGCTTCAACGGCTGCTTGCTGTTCCTGGTGGAGTTCTTCAAACGAATAAACTCTGTTGGTCTTGACAACTGATTCGCCCTTTGCTGGGACTTTCTTCACTGGTGGAGTTGTTCCCATAGTCTGGAAGACCTCGAGGAACTTGGCGACCTCAGTATTGCGGGCATTGGCAAGAGTGGAAGGGTCGCCAATGTTGAGTGACGCATTTTCCAGGATTTTTTCTTTAGACCAGGGAAAGATGCCCGTAGATTTGAAAGCAGATCGGATCCATTCAGGCTAAATTGAGTTTCGAGCTTCCAGAGTAATTGGAACCAGTTCTTCCCCGAGGGATGCAAGGTTACAGATCCGAAAGCTCCGTTTCTGTTGGAATAGGCCTACAATTGTCCGCTTTAAATTCGCGAAAATCACATCATCCAGAGGCTGCAAGAAATGTGTAGTGTTTGCAGGTAGGAAGAAGCCGTTGATGCCAAGCTTGAGGCAGTGGTCAAGGGTGTCAGCGGTCCTGTGGACGCCAAGGTTGTCCAGCAAAAGAACAGGCGTCAAACCTGGGTGCAAATCTCCCAACGAGCTTTAAACTGTAACCATTGCTCCTCTCTCAAGAAACCAGTTTTGCTGAACACAATCTTGCATGGTACTGAGCCTCTGGCGTTGGCTGTGGTCTCTGGGTCTTGAATCTCGAGGTTTCCGAATTTGGTTGGAAGGACAAGAATGTCCAAAACTCTCTCTCCTGACGCTGTCACAAATGGAATGAAGCTGGCAACCTTGCCTCTGGAGCCAGTTATCTTGCTGGGACAGGCGACTGCAGTGCTGACCAGAGCCTGAGAGCTGGAAGAACTGTTTTCGAGCTTGAGGCGCATTTTGTCAACATTGACCAGATTTGGCTTAGGGTTACTGTTAAAAGTATAAAGACGGGTCTTCTTTTTACTTTCCCTTCATTCAAAAACCATCTCAAAGACATTGCAAGTATGGGAGCCCAACTTAAGCTTGTTGCAGATGGTGTCACTGTGCTACCACCTGCCAAGTTGAGCAACTCAGACTGGGAGCAAACTCTTGAAAATGCAACATAGAAAGTTTGTGGATTAAAATTGGGGCGGTCCAGGTCAGAAATGGTAATCCAGGGCTCTAGTGTAACACCCTGCAATTTCTCAGGTGTACAAGCCAAAGCTGAAATCACAGGGAACTGCTTCAAAGAAGGAATCCGCAGCTTAGCTGAATTAGGCATTTTGATTTGTACAGGGGAGGACAGAGGAGGGATAGCAACAACCCCCGGAGCACAGCCAGGAACCAAAACCCGTTCACATCCCTGACTTTTACCCACAGGAGGCCGGGGATGCGCTTGAACTGTTTGACAACAACACCATCAACAACTGTGGTTGTGAAAGCATCAGCAGAAGGATTTGAAGTACCAGTCCACCCCAGAAAACAAAGGGTACCGTTGGCAAAAATCTTCAAGTGCTCAAGGGGGGAAATTCTTTTTGTGACCATCAACGGCATACCCACGTGAAAGTCTAACAGTAAAGGGATTTTGTTTGTTCCATGCATCGTAATTTAAGTAAGAGACTCTTGACAAAGCGTCTAAGTTTGCCTTGTTAGTGGGTTTGGCAGCAGTACAATACATAGGCATTTCCTTTGATTAGGATCCTCAAGACGTGTTCGAAATTCAGCTGACGTTCTTGGGAAACCATGTAAGGATATAACCATATGAAAGTGTATGTCTCCCTGCTTCTGCGTTTCAGCAGAGGTAGTAACAAATCAAGGGATTCCTCCTCTCACAGGGGCACGGAACTTGAAGTCCTAGCCAATGAAGTCTTCTAGAAATATGTTAAGTACACGGCGGGCATAGTCCGCACATTCATACAAGTTTGCAGAGGCAGCTGACGCCCTTGCATTATTGTTTGGAAGAATAATCCCATCAGTGCCTGGAATGGCAAGCTCGCCATCCCCAACAAGAAACTTTAATTGACAATGTTCACCATTAACAAGGTCACAATTAATGGCCAGAGCCCAGCTTTGTGACGTGGCAGGAGAGATTGTGGCAAAAATATTGGCAACTCCAAGTCTACACTGTAACCCAAGCGCTGTGTGAAGGCCAGGTTGGCGAGACTTGTCAGAGACAACAAACGCCCTCAAGCCTGGCAGAATGGCATTCTTGATATCCATCAATAGCTTCACTTCTGGTGGTGCCTCAGGAAGAGTAACACCTCGCTTTAGACACTCCTCCATCTGACGCAAATGATTATAACATTTCTGAATGTCTTCTTTTGTCCATTTTCCATCTGAAATGGCAGATGCACGAACACACATTGTCAAATATTGCTGAGAGAAGGATTGTTCCAATGCTGTGTAATCATACGCAATAGCAGTGAAACCCCAATGCCTACCAAAAACTCCTCCATGAAGTTGGAGGCAACGCTTGATCCATCTGTTAACTTCTTCACCAAATGGCAATAGTGTTGGAAATAATAAACCAATATGCTGAAGCTTTCGAGCTTTGGACAGGTTTGTAGATCAAAACACAGCATAATCCTGGATTGTAGTGGTAACAGGCACTTCATTTGGGTAGGGAGTGGAGATGCTACTACGTGGTCACTTGTAGGAGAAAACACAACAGCAGTTTGCGCGGTTCCAGTGTTGTAAGTGGTCACTTGTAGGAGAAAACACATAATGAACAGTGGAATCCTCAACAGCAGTTTGCGCGGTTCCAGTGTTGTAAGCAGAATGTTGCACAGTTTTTCATTTACTGGAAAGTCACCAGAGAGCGATCAATCAGAGAAAACTGTAAATAAGAAAATCCAATAAGAACAAAATATTGGAATTTCAAAAAGAAAGTCACGGAAACTCACTGTTCTCTTCCGGTACAGTGACATCACTTGAAATGTATTCTTTGTTTTCCTTGTACCCTTGATGGTGCAACTCAAAGAATTTGAGTAATCAAACACACAGTCTTGCGCAGCGTATCTGGTTTTTTGTTCAGCTATTTCTTGTGGGGTCCAGGCCCCAACAAAAAAAAAGGGGAAGGTTGAACCAATATCGGCAGGAACTTGGCAGAGAGCTGGTTCACTGTTTTTCAGAACATAGTAGTGGGACTTAAGATAAATGCACAGCTCAAGGTTGCCGGGAGTTGCCCAATCCAATTTTGTAGGCGATTGCTTCCACTGGCATTCTACTCTTTGTTGCTTCCTCTTTTTCTTCACCTGCATCACCGTCCATCTTCCCAGGGCGTGTTTCCCAGGGCGTGTGGCTGTGAAGCAGTCTGGACAAAGAGCAAGAAAACAAAATGGCCAAACAAGGGCTGATACATCAACACCCCCTCTTTCAGACTAACCGGGTTGTGCAACTTATTGGCAAAGAAGTAAAATCCAGATGGACTGAGGAATAGGCAAGAAAGGCGGACATCAAGGCCTAACACGGCAACTCGCGCATCATCTTCCTGCAAGACGCGACGTAAATTCTATAGCTCAAATTTAGTTACTTTGCTGTTAAAAGTAGTTAAACTTAACTCACTCGGTACTCTGATCCTATACTGCAATATTGCAATTCAGATTTCACATAGTCGCAATCACAGACAAGACAGCAGTGCTTGGTCAGACAGTTGAATGACAATTGCTCAGCACACTTAATGTAAATGGCTTCTTGCAAGGCTTGCAACCTAAACCCAAACTGTGAATCAATTGTTGCTAGCTCCTCAGGCCCATACACTCGCTTAAGCCGTTCCTCCAGCAACTTTTGGTCATACGCCACCCTATATTGTTTTGAGTTCTGAAGACTTGTTGCTTCTCTTCTTGATTCTGTTGCTGCGGCACGCAGCTGTCGCATTCGGTTACGCTGTGATTCAAGTTCTCAACTTGTGGCTGAACAAGCCGGTATCAAGGGGTCTGGACTCATGGACAGGAATACCCTCAAACCATTTGAACAAAGTAGTAACATCTTTTCTATAAATAGAACTACAAGGAATTGGCCTTCAACCCCCTCAAACTCCCACTTAACATGACAGGTTGACAAGCAACCTGCAATAATAAGGGAACAGATACAGCAACAAAGTCCTGTCAACTCCACCAACCTGGACACTCACTTAGTCAAGTCAAGAACTCCATTAACTTTACGGCTTGATAAGTTGAGAAGCTTCATCACAGCATCTGGCAAGTAGACAACATAGGCATCATCATTGGTCTTGATAACGCGTCGTTCCTCTTCCTTGACCTCATTCCTTCTACTACGTCTGGGCTTAGGCTTTCTGTCACAACCTTCACCGTCAGTTTCATTTGACTCCGAATCCTCACTACTCGCATTCCTGGAGTTGGTTCCAGACTTGCTTCCAGCAGCTTGTTGCAGGTCCCGGTTCACTTTGGCTTGTTCTTGAGTTGTCAACAGAGGTCCACCAAACGTTTCTTGAGGATGGAGATCAAGAAGAAAGGTTTTGATTTGTTCACTGGTCCCCTTCTTTTTTTTGGCAGACTTGGTGAACAGCTTCAGCCACTTGATGACTTCCAGCGACTAATGATATCCCAAAATGGTCCCAACTTTCCGTCACATCTTTCCCCGTGAATTGCCTTGGAAAATGTTTGACAGAAGGTTAAAATTTTTCATAGAAGATTTAGGATTACTATGGCACTCACCTCACCAACTTGTTCAAGATAATGCTGTACTTTATTGCCAGGCTCTCCTCTTTATCAAGTTCTTCCACAACAGCTTAGAGGCCTCCAAAAATCCGAAGTTCCAGAATTTTGTCAAGTTTGTTGAACAGCAAGTTAAAATTCTTGATGATTGGTGTTGTGCCACTTTGGACTTTCCGACTGCCTTGCTTCTTTGCTGATCCCATTTTCCGTTCTCCAAAAGTGGAAGCGGTGGGAATGCTTCGTGGTATTGTGCCACCAAGTACTCATTCCATTTCTCTGTGGACGTAGAACTCATCAGAAACATTCTTTTTGTATTTCCAATAATAGAGAGGTTTCGCAAACAATAAATGTTTGTGAGATTTTTGTCGATGGCCACAAATATTTTTTGGTGGCATTTAATGCTAGAGACATACGCTCATCCAGAGGAATTAGGTCTTTATGTGATTTCAACACTGGAAGCAGAAAATTTCATTAAGGGAATTTTTTGTGAGACTCTTCCAGAATTGCCAGAAGATTTAAGTTATTGATTGCCAGAGCATTTAAAGTGGCCACTTTCTTTGTTTCCAAAAATGTACAGAAGATGCCCAACAAGCCAAACAATAATGTCAACAGCCCTATTGACACTTGTGTTGGTTGGTGGCAGCCCGGGGTCCGAGCGGCACGCGCGATTCGGGGTCCAATTCGGGCCCTATTCGGGGTCCGATTCGCACTCCTAATCGGATCCGAATCGGACTGAGAGCGATTCGGAGCCTATTTGGCCCCAATTGGAGCTCCAATAGGAATTCTGATTGAAAAAAACGCGTTTTTTCATTGCTCCTAATCGGATTTTTTGCTCCTAATAGGAGCGCTACTAGTGTTTTTCATTCCTAATAGCAAACCAATTGGACCCATTAGGAGCCCTAATTGGGAGTTTTCCCCCGATAATGACCCTTCGCACTGGTGAACATAAAAACAACCAAGAACAAATTATTCCGCTGCATGATGCAGACTATAGCAACTTTACTGCAGAAATCTCTTTCATTGCAATATAAACTTTTAACATAATTATCAAATGAAAATTTTCTCAACTCTGCACTTGTACATATTTCCATCCCCATTAAAATTTTATGGCAAATTTGTTTCCCATCATCAATTTTTCACCCTGTTTGTTTATTAACAATTTTAATACGTGCCTGAGAGAGAAAATTTAAAATTTATCACACAAGCCTAACTTTGAATACTTGCCTCACCAGATCATCTTCAAAGTCACTGCCATTTCTTAACTGCAGTATCTCAACTTAAATTCTTGATTGTATGCAAACATAACTACTTATTTTGTAGTAGCAAACATAGCTACTTATTTTGTAGTGAATAAATTCCTGATTGTAAAATCTGAAGCATTAATTAACTTGATTTGAATTGAAAAGGTAGCTCAGTCAAATAGAAATAACAATGGAATAATAATGATTTCTAACATAATTATGTGAGACACAAGTTTGTATTATGTCATACATTAAACCCATTAAGGGCACTGGGCGACAACTTTTTCCATTTGAGTGAAAATTTTGGCAGGAAATTTCAGGATGAAGGCTCAGAAAAATTTTCTGATGGCTTTCAAACCCCACCAGATGCTCAACGTTTTTGAGATTTGGAGTCCTAACGGGGATCCTAGTAGGACCCCTAGCCGCGCTTGACTAGCTTTCCGACTAGGACTATCAATGCGCTATTAGCAATGGGCTGAAAAAGCCGTTAGGAGCTGTAAATCCAATTGGAAGCGCATTTGGAGCTCAATTGGAGTCCGTTTGGAGTGCCGTTAGGCCTAACGGACAGCCTAGTCCGATTCGGAGTCCGAATTGGACCCGAATCGGGCCCTAGTCGGACTCCGAATCGTTTTCCGAATAGGAGTCCGAATAGGGTCCGAATCGGGAGTGCCGCTCGCTATAGTACGTGGTTGGTGGTATGTAGGAAAGGATGAACACCTTAGACAATGTTGTGGCTTCAAGAAATCAACAGCTAATGTGTAAAATAAAGTGTAACATGATCATTCAGGTCAAAACCCCTTCTTACAAAAGTTGAACCGTGATGAATTGTGTGGGAGTGCCTAATGGAACATGGAGCAACTTTGTTTCCCAGTCATATTTTCTTGATATTGACAGTGAAATAACAGCTTGAACTTGCTGATTTTCTAAAAATAGAACTATTTAGAAACCTCTTTTTAACACTCAAACCATTTCAACACAGTAGCAACACCTTTTCTATAAATAGAACTACAAGGAATTGGCCTTCAACCCCCTCAAACTCCCCCTTAACATGACAGGTTGACAAGCAACCTGCAACTACTACACTGACAACAACATCAGAAAACAAGCGCCAACAGATAATCTCCTTCAACAGAGCATTGTTGATTTGGACGTTGAAGCGGAATGCAGCACCTCCTGAGCGTTGTCATCAGACAATTGGGGAAGCAAGCCGAGGTCCGGCTCGCTTCCCCAACTCATCAGAAGTGACTTCAATCTGGCACTTGCGGGTCATGGTTGTGTTGGCAGGCTCTGTGTTGTTCATCCCGCTAACGAGATTTTTTTTTCTTTGTGATTTTTTTTTATTGCAAATTTTGTTGGGCATTTTTCTTTGTGGCCACCACTAACACGAAAAATGAAAAATGAAAAATGAAATTTGTCAACTGCAAAACCTCTCTAATACCAGAATATTGGAAAGTGAAAGAAAGTTAGAGTTCCAATAAAACCAAATTATTGGACAAAATAAAGAACTAAACCTGTTGAAGGCCTTGCCAAATTGTTGCACATCCGAAAAAACATTGAGTGAGATGGTCTTAAACGCAGCCGCCATGCCCTGTCTCTCATCAATCTGGAGGGCGGGACAGTTGCTTAGCAGGTTGTCCATTACAATCAAAGCTGCTCAATTCATGTACTATAGCGAGCGGCACGCGCGATTCGGACCCCGATTCGGACTCCAATTCGGGAAACAATTTGGAGCTTGACTAGGGTCCGATTCGGCTCCGAATAGGAGAAACCCCGAATCGGGCTCCAGTCAGAATGGCCAATAGGGCTATTGGCGCTCCTAGCCGCCAGTCCTAATCACTTCTCATTAGGAGGAAACAACTTTTTCCTGCAATTTGAGGATTGTCCTATTAGGAGCTAGCTACTCAGTCCTATTAGGACGACCGACTAGGACTTAACATCTTATGAAAATAACTGTCAACAGCAAAACACTTTAAAAAAATTCCCAATAATTACAAACCATCTGAAAAAATTCAAAAAAATTGCAAAAATACAAAATTAAAATTTCAGAATTTTATGATATTATAGTTAAAATTAATCATAAAAATTTATCAATTTTTCAAATAACCCTCTGGCTACTAACATTTGCTAAGTTGCTCATTTCTCATGTCCACCATGCTGAACAAAAAAAAGTCTGCCTGAAGAGGGTCCAAATATCGCAAAATGTGTCCCATTTTTTCAAACCATCCAGCACACTGTTCTGCTGCTGATGTGTTGAATAAAGGCTTGTTTCCTTGGTATAGCCTAGAAAAAGACCTAGCATCACAATTCTCCATGCAGAATCTGTCTGGACGACTATGGTTTCTGAAGTGGAGTGGAATCTGTCAACAACCCAGATGATTTTTTGGTATAGCATCCTAAGCACAGAAGTTAGATTCTATCACAGCAAATACATCCTTACTTGTGGAGCGGCTTGATTTGCTGAGCGCCGTTTTTCAAAGTCCTGACAAAAACACATGCTTTGTCATAAAACATGAATGTAGGATACTCATCCAGCCTCATGAATGTTTGACAAAGAAATCCTGTAATAAACTTGTTGGACTCGAACGAGTACATCTTCCCAATGTCCATAATGTGCCCACAGCTCCACACAACCAGGAACACCCCTGGCAGGAATCTGTCAAATGGGCTGTAGCAGAACCCAAACTCCTCATAATTTCTTTCATCATCCTTCACATGCCCCACTGACACTCGTGTTTTTCCTCCATACTTCTTTGCAGTTTTCTCACTTGTTGTTGATGGGTCTGAAAAGAATTTTCGCACCGCCTCCATATGTTCTGCTTCCTTGCATGACAGCGGTTGGTAATCAAAAGAGTTCTCACGTTCTCGTTCATCCTGAAATGATGCATTTCCCCTTCAATCCTGCATGATTGATACAGAATTTTGTATTGATCCCAATGATGTCCAAATTGCATCCAATCACTCTGCACAGCAAGTGCCCCATCACTTTTCCATTCATCACAGCCACACTATACTCCTGGCCTTTGTTATCAACAACATGACATTCTCCACATTAATGCTTCCATTTTACTGCAAAGCGCGCATCATCCACTCCACATATTCCTTCATTGCCAACCGCAAATCTTCTACATTATCAGACACTTGATTGCTTGAGTATTCTCCAAGATGTAGGGAATATGGAAACAACCGTCTGCCCTTCTCCCCCCCAAGATGGTTGGAAGCAGGAGTAATCTAATTCTTCTTGAGCTGCCTGAAGCGCCTCTGAAACAGCAGGATCCTGAATGTACTCTTGCAATAGGAGCATCTGGTACAAGTAATACGCCCGCTTGAAAATAGATGATGATACTGTTCAGTATTCGGAGCACCCCGAATCGGTCACCATAGGAACAACACTTACAGCATTACTGACGGCACATTCTTCAGCCACAAATTTGCAAATGCAACAGTCATGTAGTATTTAGAATTGATTCCAATGAATTTTTGCTTTCTGATTGTATTCATTGGGTAATGTTCTATGGTGCTGATTCTATTGGTAATCTCTGACACTGAATCAACATCGTACAACTGAATACTGCAGCTCAAATTCACACAGCTGGATTTGTACAGAAGACCCGATTTAGCTGAATCTACATCGAAGATTGTGACTTCTTGCCATCTCCCAATCTTTAGATGGCTCTGACACTTGATGCAGTATGTAAACGGAGCTGACAGGATAATAGGTACATTTGGGGTAATTGTTTCGAATCAAACACAGCCTCTGCTGTTTGTTTGGCTGCCAGGATGGGAACGCCAAAAGAAGTAGCAATAAGCTGAATGAAATCCCGCAAACGGAGAGTCTTGTTGTAAGTCTTTTCAAAACTGCCATAGATTGAAAACTCACTGGGAACTGTTCTGCCAGCTGAGCTCCCATCTTGACATGTGAGGCAGGGATTTTCATTTTTTTCGGCAAAGTTTTTTCCACATGCAATCACCACCACTGCCACTGCCAGGTACACTGCCATCCCTCAGAGTCAGCAACGACCCAAACAGACTGTCCTCAGGACCAAGACAAGCAAGCAAGACACAAGATGGAGGAAGGGAGGCTGGATGGGGCAGCGCGGGGTCCGAGCAGATTCGGGGTCCGATTCGTGCCCTATTCAGGGTCCGAATCGGGCTCCTAATCGGATCCGATTAGGATCTAGTCCGATTCAGAGCCTAATCAGGGCTGATTAGGGGCCTAATCAGGGCTGATTAGGGGCCCTAGTAGCGCTCCTAATTGCAAATGAGCAAATAGGACCGCTCCTACTAGCATTTGTCTGCTCCTTGTAGGATTCCTAATAGCATTTTGCTCTGCCAATTGGAAACCAAATGGCTTTAATACAACTCCTAGTAGTTAGCACTATTGAATGTAAAACATCTAAAATAAATGCATTTAAAGGGTAAATAAAATTTTACACAATTTTTTATACAACTATGCAAAAATCAAAGAAAAATCCAAAAATCTAAGAAAAATTTTAAAAAAACCCAGATAAATCCAAAAAACCAAGAAAAATCAAAGAAGTATCAAAGAAAAAAAACACTCAAAATATCACGGGGTTTTCTTCTGAACAGGTTGCCTCTTCCAAGAATTTGCCAACACTCCCTCCTGGCACCCTTGAAAGTACTTTTCAACATCTTGAAAACCTGTAGTACTCCAACTATAGATTTGATGCCTAGGGACCAATCTTGCATTGAACTTTGACATGTGTTTCCCAACATCGCTGTAAGAGAAGATGCAATCTTCCTTGTCAAAGTAGCTCGTGTACGTTTTTGGAAAGAGCTAGTATAATAAATAAAGGATTATTAAAAGAAATTGCTTGAAGTGATACTAAACTAAAAACTTACTCTTTGGAATTCCAAATCAGCAAAGAAGACTCCAACATAAGCCCAAAAGATTTCCACTGTATTTCCAAAGTTGGGGAATTCCTTTGACAGGGTTGCAGCAGCAAGAGTTTTGGTCATTGGTGGCTCTCAATCCTGAGTCAGGTAAGAAAAGCGGATACCAACTTCTTTCACTTGACTAATGAACTTGTCTTGGGTGCCGGTGCGTCCTTCGGCTTTGGCAACAACTTCAGCAACAGACGTGGGGACTTGGCGGCGTTGCTTGGAAGAGATAGAATCTGGCTTTTCATACATTGATGTTACTGGAGAGTTAACCAACGGAGAAGATGCAAATGGATCAAAGATGGTTCCTAAATGAACACCAAAAGTAGTTACAGAGCTGTTTAAACAAAATGGTAACCTACCAGAATCAGTATAGGCAACATCAAAGTACTCTGGGCTTTGTGGATTAAAAACAATGTCCACCAAAACAGAGTCGTCAAAGATGTACTCGTTCTTGGTGAACCAACTAACACTGATCACCGACCTGCGAAAGTGGGTTGTGGCTGGATGGGCTTTGGCAGCAGCCAAAACATCAGCAAGCAAAACTAATAATGTATTGATTGTTAAAAATTGCCTTGTTTCCCTCAGCAACAGTCCCTTCCACATTACAACGAAACACTGCTCCAGGATTCTGAAACATACATTTACCAGACACCATCTTTTTCACCTCTGGTTCTTCTTCTTCATCTCTTCTCAAAAGGTGGATGACACGTCGCTTCTTTTGCGATGAGCGAGCAATTCCTCTTCTTCATCCACCACTTCCTCATCATCCTCAACTTCATCTTCCTCCGCATCTATGTTCTCCACACGACGCTTCTTTCTGTGTACAACTGGCTCCACCACCTCAATTTCATCATCATCATCATCTTCAATCACCTTGGCTTGAACCTTCTTTCTTTGCTGGACTGGTACCTCCCGCTCCTCCTCTTCCCCCTCCTCCTTCTCCCGCCCCTCCTCCTCCTCCTCTTCTTCTTCAGCATCAAGCTTATTTTCTCCACCATCAACATCTCCAATCTCATCAGCTTCAGACCCTTCAGGTGCATTGTCAAGTGGTGTTTACTCACTTTCTGAATCGTCAGCATCTGTCGACTTTCTGTGAGTTTCTGCCCAAGCCTTTAGGAGTTTATCAATGCTATCAGCAACTGCGGGAGATACCACCGTAGAAGCCTGGGATTTGAGAACAGACATTGACTTGGATAGAGCAGTCTTGGAGGCACCAGCAGATCTTGGCTTGAGGACAGCTGTTCTTGGCACTGACTTGGAACTGGAATCAGCTGCCTTGTCTGCTGTCTTGGGAGCTGGAGTTGCCTTGGGAGCTGGCATTGCCTTGGACACTTTGGAAGCTGAAGTAGCCATGGGAACAGTAGTGGCCTTTGAACCAGAAGTGGCACTCTTTGGGGAACCAGATGGAGAAGCTGGAGTAGTATTTGTAGCAGTGTTGGGAACTGTATTGGCCTTGGGATCTGTAGTAGCCTTGGAAGCAGAACTGGTCAAAGTCTTGGGGGAAACAGATGGGAGTCCAGAAGCAGTCTTGCCAGCACCAGGAGTAGTCTTAGCAGAAGCAGGAGGAGCTGGAGAAGGATTAGCCTTTGAAGAACTTGGAGAAGTATGAGCAGGAATTGTGGAATTGGAAGAAGAACCAGCTTGCTTGGTTGGTGTTCCTATCACAATTAGGGGGTGTCACTTGTTTGGGAAATTTTTCACGAAGAAATCGTGATTGCATTTTGATTGGCTAGAGCAGTTTCACGAAGATTTGTTATCACAAAAATTCTTCACGAAGTTTTTTCTTCCAGAAAACAATCACGAACTGAACATGCCGAAAGGACCAACCCCAACAAGGCCATTGGAGTCACAACCCAATGCACCACCTCCGCCACCCAGTGTCCAACAAAGTGTTGGAACAACAAAAAAGGCACCAACCTGTAGGTAACAGACACTATCTGTATTGGATTAACCATTTCATCAGCTGTTGTCGAGCAAAACTCAATTGGCAAAAGTCCCAAGCCTGCCTCCAAGACTCCAAAAAAGCACGTTGGAAAAGGATCAGTCGGAACCGAGGACTTGGCCAACAGAAGATAAACTGGAGTAAGGACGCTGTCGAACTGAAAGGCAAATGCAGCCATGACACTTTAATTGATTGGTTGACCACAGAGGGTAATTACTCACGATAGAAAGGAGATACGGAAGGGGGGGTGACCAAAGAGACACTGTGCTCGGAGATTGTTTCTGAGATGATAACCCATGGGATCAAGCACAAGGGCAACAACATGGTTCGCACAAAGATTAGAGATTTGGAGAAGTCCTTCAAGAGAGCGGTGGACTGGCGTGCAAATACTGGGCCGGGGATTCTGGACTCTTCCACAAAGACAGAAGCTGAAAAGGAAGCAGAGATCAAGCTATATTTGAAAAAGCCGTGTCCCTTCTACGAGGAACTAGAGCCGGTGATGGGGGAACGTGCATCAAGTCGGCCGTTTGCAACCAATGAAGATTCCAATGAACCGGATGAAGAGATTGGTGAAGAAGAGCGAAGTGATGGTGAAGAGTCTTCTGAAAGGACAGCTCAAATGGAGCCATCTTGTCACCGACCGTTCCTCCATCAGCTAATGGATGGGTGGTGTCATTGGAAAGCACATCTTCGAAAGCAAGCGGTAAAAAATCCTCACGCCGACAGTTGTCAGGAGTGGAAGCATGGGAAATCATGGAAGATCGTAACCATGAGCTGGAGCAACGGAGGTTGCAATTAGAGGAGAATCGATTCAAGGCTGAACAAGAGGAGCGTGGTACCTTGAAGAGAAAGGTTGAAGCTGAGGCTGAGGAGGCAAGATCGAACGCAAGACGTGCAAAATTATTGGCCCTGAGAGAAGAGATTGAATTGAGAAAGGAGCTTCAAAAGCAAGGATTATCAGATACCGAGATCGACGAATTCCTGAAGTGATAATAAATTCAAATAATCCAGTTTATTTCTTCAAAATAATTAACAAGTTGTTCACGCCTCCGTTTTCCTGCTTCTAATTCCAATGTCGTTGACTGCCTAACCATCTCCATTAAAATTGATGCAAATATTGTGAATAATTGCACAAACTGTCTGCATGTTGATAATAAAGCGCATGCTATTTGGTCATTCAAAAGCTGCCGCATTGGTTTGAGTATTTGAAATCAACTTTTCAGCATTCCAATGCAATGCTCGGCTTTGATTCTTGCACGCGCAAGCATGGTATTAAACTTTTGCTCTCTTCGCGGCATCTGTCCTCCAATTCGCTTCTTGAATGCTGGTATTAATCGATTTGTTGGTGTATACGCAGAATCCCCAAGGATATATTGAGATTCGCTGAAGAAATCGTCAGTGAATCTTCCAAAACGACTGTTGGAAAGCACTCGTTGATCATGTGCCGAGCCAGCCCACCCTGTATAGAAGTAAAGAATTCGTCCTTGATAGTCACAGATAACTTGCGCATTGACTGCATACGTCCCTTTCCGTGTATAAAAGTCTTCCCCACAATGCAACGGTTTTGTGTCCAGTGGGAATAGTGTCCCATCAACAAAGCCTACGCAATTGCGAAATCCGTATGCTTGCTGGATTGCAGCTGCATTACTTTCACGCTTCTGTGCATTAGGCCAGGACAGGAACTGCGACTTCAATGACATTATGGCCGTGAATACTCTCCAAGTGAATAAAGAGAGGCTTCCGACTGACATGTTGTTAAAGCGGCTGAGTTTGTGATGTCCTGCACCATTTCCACTAAATCCAAGACGATTGAGAACAATCAAAAGCTGAAGAGCAGATGGCGTTTGCGGTTTTTTTCCTTTGCTCTTAAATACGGAGTGATGCTTAATCAAGCAACAGCATTGCTGATGATCGGCTTTATGAATGCGAGGTACAGAATAGCGGCTGGTTTGCAGGATGCAAATCAGACAGTGAAGTCTTCTCAAGCTTCTCTTACGGTTGTCATTGTGCAATCCGATTGACCGCTGGTGGAGGTATCATTGTGAAAACTGTTCGAGATTGTATTCCAGTACCCGGATTGTTTGTTGGCGCTGGCTGGCTCGTGGCATTTGCAACGGATTGGTGTTTTCGTGACAGGGGGGTCTCAATTCTTCGATGATATCACGATTTTCATGAAAAACAAGTGACACCCCTAAAATATTTGTAATTCAATCAAAAAAATGAGACTATAAATACCCAAACCAATTGGATCATCAGATCCCAAGAGTGGAAATGAAATTTTTGACTTGATAGCTCTTCTAGGCTCGTTTTCTGCAGCAGATTCACTATCAGACCTAACCTCATTAGCAGCCTGTTGTCTTGCGGCACGAGCAGTAGCCTTCTTGGCAATCTTGGTGGCATTGCTGTCAGCAGGAGTAGGAGCAAAAACAACATGGTACTTGTTGTTTGAAACTTTTTTAGCTAAAAGATTAAAAAATAATAAAAAAGTGTTAGATATTGGAACATTAAAGAGTGGGAGGATGGCTGTAATTGTGCTCCTAATAGCGATCCGAATCGTGCTCCTAATCGTGCTCCTAATAGCAATCCGAATCGTGCTCCTAATTGTGCTCCTAATTGTGCTCCTAATCGTGCTCCGAATCATGCTCCGAATCGGACCGCGAATCGGAGACAAATCGCGCATCACAGCGGAACAATTTCCATCTATATCAACAATCCCACTGAAGCAGAGGTTCTCCAGTGCTGTTAAATCCTGGTTTGTGTCTTTGATCCACTTGTACACTTCTGCCTGGGATTTGTTCTTCACCCTAGGGATGTGGACTGTACATTTAGTTTTATCCAAAAACACTAGCTTCAATGTGTTGTTGGAGTTGATGTATCTGTTGTGGTTGGGAGTGGTGTGTCAGCGATCACCTGTCAAACACAAACAAATAAACCCAAACCTCAACATCTTGTCCAATGCCTCAGTGGCCTCCTCTACAAGCTCTTTAGGAGACCCTTTGGTTTCCATGACTCTTTGGTGCAGGTCAGGACAGAGTTCTTTGGTGACTTCTCGCAGATCACTCCACAAGATGAAGATGGTCTTCTTGTCATCCAAGGTCTTGTAAGGAGCCTGTTTCCACAAGCCATTCTTGATCTCATCAAAAGAGAACTGGATGGTCTCTGGCTGAGATCCTCCCATTCGTCCCGGTCGCTGTCGTCCTGGCTTGTTGTCCATTCCATCATTCCTCCGTCTAGTGTGCTTGGTGCCCTTGCTGTTTCTGTTGCTTGGTGAGTTTTTGTTGTTGCTGGTTTTCTAGACTGGTTGTGCCTATGTCTTCTCTGGTCTTTTCTCGGGCGTTTCTTCCTTGGTTTTGGGTTTGGTTTACTGCTGCTATCAGGGCTCCTTTTGGGGCTCTCTATTGGTTCTTCAGTTTCGATCCATTCTGTTTCTTGCGGTGAGTTGCTCTCGTAGGCCTCTCTCGCGGCTTTTGAGATTTCTATCATCCCAGGTCTGAGGATTTGTTTTCCGGTTTTGTGGTCGTACCACATTTCAACGGCTCTTGCCCTTTTCTCATATTTGTTATGTGTATGGAATCCAAACTCGTCTGGGTACCGCCATTCTTCATTAAAGAAAATCCCAACTGCAAGCGTCCAAACAAGTTCACTAAAAAGGCATTACTACGAGACGATTTATTTAATATATATACATTAGAGTAATAGAAAACAAAAAATTATTACAGATGAGTTTTATCAGTCAATCTTTATAAATCGGAACTGAGATATCTTATTATTCTTCTGTCTGTTCCTTGAGCAGACAATCATCTTCTTCTTAATCCAGCTTTCTCTTCCTCTCTGCAATCTGTTGCTTGTGCTTGGTGTTGGGAGAAACTGCAGAGTTTGCGTTTTGTCATTTCTGTCGTTTTTTTCTGTTTTTGCAATTTTGAAATCTCAATGTTGCTCTGGAGCAACATCGAGTTAAAAAAATGAAAAAAAAGTGTTGTTTTTCTGAAAAAAAGTCAACAGAAATGGCAAGAAATTTCGTGAAAAAATGTCATTTTTTTCTCGATCCAACATTGTTTATAAAGTCACCCTTACTATTTTGTTATTTTTTTTTGTAGTTTTTAATTTATTTTTATTTTTAGTTTTAATTTATTTTTATTTTATTTTATTTTTATTTTATTTTTATATTTATTTTATTTTTATTTTTATTTTTTTTAAATTTTTTAAATTTTTATTTTTTATTTATTTATTTGTTAAGTTTTTAATTTGTTTTATTTAGTAACTTGTATTTTATTTCTTTGCTTTTTGATGATAAGTTTAGTTTTAATAGTTGAGGCTGGGCAGTAAGTTGGTTTCGCTTTGTTTGGCCTAAACAAGGTTCCATTGGGCTGCAACCTGCACTGCGAAGAAGCAAAGTGACTGAACGTATGTCTCTAGTTCTTTTTTGCCGTTTAGTCGGGTTTTTCTCTGGGATTACTTCCGGTCCTGGGCTGTGTTGTGTTTCTTCAGTGGGTTCTTCGTCTTCCTCTAGCATTTCCTCTTCTGCTTCCTTCCTTTTCCAGTTTGCCCTTTTTGCGGATTTCTTAGTGGTCGCAGTTATTGTGGGTGTTTGTTCTAGTTCCCATTTGACTGTTTTGTTGCATCGCTTGTTCTACATTGCTCTGGCCGCTTTGGTCACGTTTTTCATTGCATTGATGATTATTGTTCTTGTTTTTTGGGCAGTTAGGCCGCATATGGTTGTGAGAATTTCTTTAAGTACTTCTGGGACCGCCATTTCTAATATAGCTTCAGCTCTTAGGTTGTTTACTTTTTTCTGCCATTTCCCCTGGTATTCTCCCTCGGGTTTTGTGTCCTTGAGGTGGTGTTGCCGTGGTCTGACCCATTTTGTGAGGTCCTTTGTTCATCCTTCTTTCTTTTCGTTGCCTCCTCCATTGTCGCATCCACTTGCAACATCCTTGATGAAGTTGTTTAGGATTTCTGTCCTTTTTGCCTCAAATGCTTTGCATTTCATGATGTGGGAGTTTGTTTCCTCTTCTTGGTTGTCACAGCACCTGCAGTTCCCGTTTGGGTATATGTGTGGGTACCTTTGTTTCATTACTGACTGTGTTGTACATTGTATCTGATTGCGGCAGATTCCCCTGTGGATGTGTACGGGGTTGTGGGTTTGCGGGCACAAGTTACTGTTGTTATTGTCATGTCAAGATCGATGTTGTCAAGGTAGCCTTTGATGTGTCTAAATGAGTGTTGCTCTTGCCATCCCAGGTATGAGTGTATTTTGTTGATAGTCTTGAGGTTTTCCCATACTTGCCCCTCAATGAGGCTGTCTCCAGCTTTTGCCATGAATTGTATGAGAGATTGGGCTCCTGTTTTAAGGTTGATTACCTCTGCGGAGTTCCCCATGTTTGCATTCTTGTCTGTTATGTCATTTCCTGTTTTGTCCTTTCCAGAGATTTTGGAGTGTCCTTCTACCTTGGTGAATTGGAAGAGCCTTCCTTCTTTACTATAGTCTTTTACAATTTGGGCCATCATTCCCACTTGTAGCATGCCTGCTCTTCCCATAAGGTCTCTGGTGTTGATCTCTCCGTTGCTTTTTACTACGTCCTTGCCACGGCTGTGTTGTCGATCTTGATAATGGTGAGTCCTTTTTTTGCTCCTATCATCCCTGTGATTGCCCCCATGGCTTCTGGTAGTTTGGATGATGACCATCCAGTTACTTTTGCACACCATTCTCGTCCTCTATTGGCCCCTTCAGTGCATATCCCCCCTGTTCCCATGCTGTTTGTGTGTCCAGAGCCGTCTGTGTATATTGTGTCCACGTACTATAGCGAGCGGCACTCCCGATTCGGACCCCGATTCGGACTCCTAGTCGGGAAACGATTCGGAGTCCGACTAGGGTCCTAATAGGGCCCTATTAGGAGCAGTCCCGAATAGGGGCCGAATCGGAATGGCCAATACGCCAATTGGCGCTCCTAGCCGCCCCTTAATGTACTCCTAACCTGTTTCCAGTAGGAGATTTCTATTTTTTCCTTGTATTTGAAGGGGTTTTCTTTCTCCTAGTCGGACTTCCGAATAGGGCATAGCATTAAATGAGAAAATGCACATTAACTACTGAAAACCTTTTAAAAGATGGCTATTAGAACTCCTATTAAGAGCTAACAAATGCTATAAGGACAGGTCCGATTGGCTCATTTGCGATTAGGAGCGCCACTAGGACCCCTAATAGCGCCCTATTAGACGCCTAATCGGTCCAGCTCCTAATAGGGTCCGATTCGGACTCCTAGTCGGACTCCTATTCGGGCCCTAATCAGACCCCGAATCGCGCATGCCGCTCGGACCCCGGGCTGCTTCGTACCACCCGTATGATCTGTTGTCTTTTTTGTATCTCCTGATCAGGTCTTTTCTGTTCAGAAGTTTTCTGCCATCCCAGGAAGCTATTTGGTCAACAAACATGATGTTGTCTTTTTTGAGGTGTGGTCTGAATTTGTCGTATATAGCCCAGTTCCCAAGTGCTTCCCAGATTGTTGTGTTCCCTCCTTCAATTTTTCCAAAGGTTTCTGTTTGTCCATTATCTTGGTCTTTTGCCATTCTGCCCAGGAGTTGACCCATGCTGTGTGTTCCCCTTTTAAGTGATGGTTGGAAGGGTTCTTGGAGGGGGCAATGGGGTAGTGCCAGGTCTTCTTGCAGGTTTAATAGCCTGATTTGAGTTATTCTGCCCAGCAGTGTGGTTTCGTTGAGGCTGATAAGGAGGTTGTTTACTTTGTCTGCTGTGTAGTGGCGGTTCCAGTTCTCCAGGCCATATAGTGTTGGGTTTTCTAGGAGTGAGGTGGGTGTGCTTTGGGCCAGCCTTGCCTTCTGTTTTACCATTTTGAGGCACTTTTTATACCACTTGTCCACACAGGCTTCGCTGACTGTCATGGTTTTCCAGATGTATTGTACTTTTGCGAGGAGTACTGTGTTTACTATGGTGAAGGCAGTGATTTCTGTTATCTCTTTCTTGGCGAGGAGGTTGCACATACTTGTGACAATTTGGGTGATGAGTTGCTTTGATTCTTTGTGCTGGTTGTCTGCTGAGAACCAGTTGCCGAGGACTCTCTCGCTGTTATTGTTATTGATGATGGTGATTTTGCTGCCGTCTGGCCATTTGAGGTGCTTGCGGTTCTCTTCTGGGTTTATAGCAATCATTGCCATCTTTTTTGTGTTGGATTTGATTGAGTTCAGTTCTTGGAATTCATATATTAGTGCAGCTTGCTTTTCGGCCTCCGTCCAGTTTCCAGCAAAGGCCCCTGTGTCATCCACAAATGCTTCCCCCATGAGCCGCTCTTGTAGGGTCTGGCCGGTTGTAGTGCCGTCTAGGTTTATGCGGGTTGTGTGTTGGGCTTTTATTGTTATCCCTTCTGTTTCTTTGTCTAGTGTGCATAGCAGTGTGTCCCAGAAGATTCTCCATTCTAGGGGGGCCAGTACACTCCCCTGCTGTATCATGATTCCGCATTTGAAGCCTTCTGTTGGTCCAAATGTGGTTAGTACTTTTACTGTCATGTGTTGTTGTGTGTGCCATTTCCATGCTGAGTATTTATATGGGATTTTCAGCCTCCTGTGGCTTCTCATTACTGCTGTGGGGCCAACGCTGTCGAAGGCCTTTGCAATGTCATTAAATAGGAGGTATGCTGTCATGTTTCTTTCTTTACAGTACTCAATGATGGCATTAATCATTTGAAGGGAGGGTTTTGTTGACTCCCCTGGGAGGACGCTGAAGTTTTGGCCTGCCAGTACGTGTTTGTTTTCCATTAGGATTTTCTTGAGCAGGTTGTACCAGATGGTTTCCATTAGTTTATACGGTATTTCAAGCAGGCTTGTTTTTAGGAGGTCTCCAGCCCACTCTTCTGATTTTGGGATTGGTCGGATGTTTCCCTTTGTCCAGATTTCTGGTGTGAACATGAAGTCTTTGCATAGTTGGATGACTGTGTGGAAGTACTTGCATGCTTCAGTTCCCCCCATCAACAGCATTTCCCTTGTAGTCCCTGATGGCCCTGGTGCCTTGTTTTTTCCCATTTGTCTGAGTTCTTCCATAATTTGGTCTGTTGTTATTTCTTTTTCTAGCTCGTCATATATTGCTGGGTCTATGGACTCTTTGGGCATGTATTCCTGTGCAAATGGTGATTCCAGGTCTATATCTTTTGTTTCTCGTTGTTTGAAAACTTCCTTGAAGACCTTGTCTGTTTCCAGTTTGACTTCTTCTGATTTGAATACTGTGCCGTCCTTGGTGCTAACCTTATTGATGTCTGAGTTTCCTCTCCCTCTGTCAAGGATTCTGTCAAACATTCTTTTTCTTTGGGTGCGGAACATCTCGTTTCTCTTTGCAATTGCTGTTCTTATTTGGTCGGCTGTTTGGGCCTTTTTCAGCAATATGGCTTTTCTTTCCACTTTATTTCGCTCTCCTCTCAGCCATTTGATGGTGTTATTTAGGTCTGTTTGGTCTGCTTCTGGTGGGGGTGTTTCCCAGTCATGTTTGATCTCGGTTGCCCTTCTCTTAATTTCATCCCAGGTGCTTGCTTTTATTGGTCCCCTGTGCGCTTCAGTAATTGCTCCTCCCATTGTCTTGAATAGGCTGTGCCACTTAGCAGATTCTGTTTCGCTTGGAGTTCTCCGGTCCCCCCCAAGGATTTTGCTGGGTAGTGTTTCCATTGCCAGTTTTTCAATTTCCTTTTGTGTTCTTTCTGCGTTTTGTCCACTATTCCTCTCGCTATTTCTCTTTCTTTTAGGTCGCACAGTTTTTCATTTGCTGATGGCGGGGTGCACTTTAGTGTCGAGTTTGCAAGTTCTGTGTGTTGTTGGATTCTTTCAGGGTTGCCAGCAAGTACCTGGAATCCTGCGCATTGATCTTGTAACTCTGCTCTATTTTTTTCGTATATTTTTGCACATCCAACTTCAAATTCCTTTTTCTCCTTTTCTGTCACTTTATCCCAGTCCACTACTCACCCTGATTTTTTGGGGGCCTTGGGTCCTTTGTTGTGGGTTTTGGTTAGGTCAAATGAGGCCACTACTGGGACGTGGTCAGAGGTTCTCAGCTCCTCCACTTCTGTTAGTATGTCGCAGTGTTTGGTCATTCCTGCGATAGTCGGAGTTGCAAATATGGCGTCGATTCTTGATCAGTATATTACTTTTCCTTCGGAGTTCCTTTTTACTCCTGGAGAATTTTCTAAGCTCTGGGTTATGGTATCTGAAGAAGTCTGTTAGCCCGCATTCTTCCAGGATGGGGATTATTCCTGTGTCTTTTTCCTTTGTGGCTGGGAATCTGTCCACCTCTCCATTTGTGTAGCTGTTGGCATCCATCATCCCTCGATTTGCTGAGATTTGGGGGGATGTACATGTTCACTACTCTTTTTTCCCCTCCTTTGAGATGTAGGGTTATAGCAATGAGCCAGTTGCCCTTTCTGGTTTTTTGTCCAATGTGTTTTGCAATATCAGATCGGATTATGATTGCCACTCCTCCTGACTTCCCTTCTGCACTTGCAAATTCCGCTGTATTGTAGTTGTAGTTGGTGTCTGGTGTTTTTCTTTTTCCGTTTTCGTTGTTTTTTTCCCTCTTCTTTGGGAACTTTAGTTTCCTGGATGCATCCTATCACTAGAGACATACGCTCAGTCACTTTGCTTCTTCGCAGTGCAGGTTGCAAATCCATTTTGTCTTTATAAGATTTCAATTGTTTTATTTTGATTGCCAGAAAATTTAAAGAGGCTGCCTTTTGCTTTCCCAAGAAACTCTGGTGAGCTATTTAAAACTAGAGACATACGCTCAGTCACTTTGCTTCTTCGCAGTGCAGATTGCAACTCCAGAGAAATTAGGACTTAATGGGATTACAAAACTTGAAAGCACAAATTTTCTTTCTAGGGGTGTTGGCGATAAGTCTTGCCAGAAAATTAAAAGAGACTGTCGTCTTTGTTTCCAAATTTAACCAGAAGATGTCAAAAGGAGACTGATTCTCATCATGAGTCTGCCTGCAATCTGTACTGCTTACTAGGCATTAATCAGGCTTTGACTCAATTCTTATTTTGCCTTCTTTTAGAGCTACCATTATTTGTGTTAGTTGATGAAATCAATTAGACAGACGCTCATTCTGGTTTTCAGGTGGACAAGCATGACATGGAAGCAGCCGGAAAATTAAATCAGTAAAATATGATTACTCAGGTCAAAAAACCCTTCTTGAGACAGTTGTGTTGTCTGGAGTTACTTCAGTTTCCAAGTCAATTTTCCTTTAATTACCTGGGAAGCAACAGCTTGAACGTGTCCATTTTCTAAAAATAGAACTATTAAAAACCCCCTTCTTAACCCTCAAACCATTTTAACAAGGTAGGATCATCTTTTCTATAAATAGAACTACAAGGAATTGGCCTTCAACCCCCTCAAACTCCCCCTTAACATGACAGGTTGACAAGCAACCTGCAATCAGTGAACAGAAGATGTCAAACAAACCAAACAGCAATGCCAACAGCACTGCAGACAGATTTGCTGCTTACTTGGCATTATGTCTGGCCTGGAGCTGTTTTGTCCTTGTTTGTTTGGAGCTTGGAGCAACAGGAAAATTGAATATGTTAAACATTAAGGTAAGCGGCGAGTCCAAGTGCAAAATCATAAATGGAAGTCGTCACAAAAAATGTTTTTTGAGTAGTGCCAATGATGACATTTTCTTGATGCCTTTGCACTTGGACCTGGCCCTAAAAAACCCTACTTGATACAGTTGAATGTTCCTGTGTTTTCTGGAGAGATTATTGGAGCATGGAGTGACTTTGGTCCAAGTCAGTTTTCCTTAAATTGTTAGGGAAATAACTGCTTGAACGTGTCCATTTCTAAAAATAGAACTATTAAGAAACCCCCTTTCTAACCCTTAAACAATTTTAACCAAGTAGTGAGAACTTTTCTATAAATAGAACTACAAGGAATTGGTCCCCAACCCCCTCAAACTCCCCCTTAACATGACAAGTTGACAAGCAACCTGCAACTTTCACCAATGTAACACCAACTAACACACAAATTATGGAAGCTCCAAACAAATGAGGACAAAACAAGAAGCAGCTCCAGGCCAGACAATATGCCAAGGAAGCAGCACCAATTGCAGGCTTACGATGAGAATTTGTTTGACATCTTCTGTTCACTGTTCATCAAGATTTTATGTAAATAGCTCACCAGAGTTTTTTTGGAAAGCAAGAGGCAGCCTCTTTAAATTTTCTGGCAATCAAAATAAAACACCCCCCAGAAAGAAATGTTTGCCCCCAGGTATTGAAATGCAACCTGCACTGCGAAGAAGCAAAGTGACTGAGCGTATGTCTCTAGTGATTTCACATGTGATTGCAGTGGACATTACATTTGCTTTCTTGCTCAGTTCTCTGGGGTGTATGTTAAAGTTGAGTTCTTGTAGTCTATTGTAGGTCGAAATTACTGTCATGTTATCAATATTGATTGTGTTTGAGAAGTTCCTGCACCCAATGAGTGATCCTTTTTTTCCAACCCAAAAAAATGATTTCCAACCCACGTGACCACCTAAAAAAATGCCCATAAAAATGCAACTGTTAGCACCACAATAAAATCATCATAGCTAACAAACAATGAGAAGAAAGCGATCGAAATCCAGTAGCTCTCGTCATGACCAAGACACCGCTTCCCAAGTTTTTTCAAGAAATCAGTGCCTTGATGAATCAGTCAATACCCCAATGCCAAGCTGCCGAGCAAGTTGCTACCAACCATGGTATTACCGCCGAGGCTGCACGCGGAATCTATCGGCGAATCGACAAGCATCCTGATCGAGTCCACGGCAAGCAATTGTTCTCAGACCATGATGAGCTTGTGTTTGTCGCCTTTTTGGAGGCCCGATCCTTGTCCCACAGTCCATTACGCCAAGTAGATTTCTTGCAATTAGTACGCCAAAAGTACCTTGAAATCCGCGGACCAGGAGATTGGAATCCAAACAGATGGCTAAATGGTTTCTTGGGCCGCCACCAAAAGCAAATTACCCAACGAGCCGTCAAAGCTCTAACATCCTCCCGCATCAAACCGGCTACAGAAATTGAGGTGAAAGTCTGGGTAAAACTGTTCAAGGATTGGATGGACGAGAATGGCTACAGCATGGGAAATCTTGTCAATGTCGATGAAATGCGCATCAAACTCGAAAACAAAAGCTCCCAGGGTTCCTTTCTTGTGAGCACGTCCAGTAACCGCCCAAATGTCCACCAAGGTGAACGTGGTCCTATGGCCAGCTATATTCCCTTTGTTACAGCCTCTGGTGTTCGGGTGGACTGACAACTGAACCTGCGCGACTACGGAGCCAAGATACCACTCCAATGTACTTTGTCTACAGTAAAACTGGTTACATATCCGAAGAGCAGTGGGTACCTGTTTTGGCAGTCTTTAAGGAGGAATTTTCGAAATTGTACCCGGGTTTGACCCCAGTGCTTCTTCATGATAATCTTGGGACCCACAAGACTCCGGCAACACTGGAAGCCATGCACGCTGCTGGAATACAGGGTTATTATTTCCCTGCCAACGTCACTCACTTCTTGCAGCCTCTGGATGATCTGTTTTTTGCGAATTTGAAAAAGAACCTGGTCTCTGAGTTCCATCGCGTGCGGGCCTTTTCCCAAACTGCCATAGGCCAGATCGGGGAAACTTATACCAATCATTCTTTATATCCGGAACAAGATAACCAAGGTCCATATTCAAGCCTCCTTCAAGAATACGGGCATTTATCCCTGAAATCCAGAAATCATCCTGAAAAATGCCGCCAAAAATGTTGCCTCAATTACGGATGCTCAAACAGCAACATCAGACACCCAAACTCAGCTTCGGGGCTGGTTTTTAGCTGAACTTCCTGCTCCCGTGGTCAAAAAAGCCAAAGTCAAGCCTCAAGATGCTGTTTTAACCAACAAGGTCTACAACTCACAAACCTTGCGAGAAACGTTACTTGCAGCTGAGCAACAGAAGAATGACGATGCTCAAGCAAAAGAAGCTGCAAAAGATAACAAGAAACGTGAGGTGGAAGCCAAAAAAGCGGAGTGGGAGGCTCTGAAATTGGCGCGTCAGTGTCAAGGGGAAACTAACTCTGCCAAATGTACAAAAACTTGGGTGAGAAGCTCAAAATAGTTTATTTGTACGAATTGCGATGAGTTCAGACTCTGTGAGAGATGCAAGGTTCAGTGCAAAAGCATCAGTGACGCCCATGTTAATGAGTGTGACAAGGAGAATTGAAGAGTCGGAATTATTTCATTTCGGGTTTATATTAATAAAAAACCGCTTTGGATATTCGTTAATAATACGTTTTTCTTTATTTCTGCAAAATTTCAATGGTGTGGCGCAAGCGGTTGGGCGGTGCTGTTGGTTTTGGTGAAAATGTTGGTGGGTTGGAAAACATTTTTGGGTTGGAAAAAAAGGATCACTCAATTAGTGCTGCATTCAGGGCCATATGCTCTGGGTTTGTCGAGTGTGCATTTCCTTCCAGTTTGCCGCTGCTGGGGCTGCTGGCACCGTCTCTGACGAATACAGATCCTGCTATGCTTGGGGCTCCAGCATTGATGGTTTTCAGTGATCCATCAGTGTAGATGTTATCATATGTGTTGTTTAGACAGTTGTTAATTCTGGTCCCAATGGCTTCCAGTGTTTGTTCATTGCTACACTTAAAGTATTTTCCTGCTCTCTTTGCACCATCATGTATGTTATTTCCATATGTTCCGGCTCTCCATGGTAGGTTCGTTTTGGTGCTTGATGCCTCCACCTCTTGTAGGTCCAATAGCTTTTCTTTCATTGCACGTTGCTTGTCAACCTGTCATGTTAAGGGGGAGTTTGAGGGGGTTGAAGGCCAATTCCTTGTAGTTCTATTTATAGAAAAGATGTTCCTACTTTGTTCAAATGGTTTGAGGGTTAAGAAGGGAGTTTTTAATAGTTCTATTTTTAGAAAATGGACTTGTTCAAGCTGTTGCTTCCCTGGCAATTAAAGGCAAATTGACTTGGAAACCAAAGTAACTCCAGACAACCCACGAAGGGGTTTTTGACCTGAGTAATCATGTTTTACTAATTTAATTTCCCGGCTGCTGCCATGTCATGCTTGCCCACCTGAAAACCAGAAAAAGCTTTCATCTCATTGATTTCATTCATCAACTAACGCAAATAATGGAAGCTCTAAAATAAGGCAAAAAAAAAATTGACTCAAACCCTGATTAATGCCTAGTAAGCAGTACAGATTGCAGGCAGACTCATGATTGTTTGACATTTTCTGGGATTGCAGCACTTGTAAGCAGAAAATCTCTTTTTAGGGGTGTTTGCGATAAGTCAGAAGTTCTATTTTACTTGCCCCAAAATTAAAAGAGGCTGTCTTCTTAAAATCTCCACTAAGTCCTAATTTCTCTGGAGTTGCAACCTGCACTGCGAAGAAGCAAAGCAACTGAGCATATGTCTCTAGTCAAGTTGCTGATTGTGTCGTACATAAATAGGTCATTCCAGTCGATGAGGTTATATATCTGTGAGTGCTTCATTTGGGAGGTTGGCAGGCTGTTAGGTTGTTTTGCTTTAGTCCTAAACAACTTTTCCACATCAGTTGGGCTGACTGGTACAGTTTGCCATTTGTATCTTATTTGATGCATGAGCACCGTGTTTATGATCACTATTGTGCTTTTGTCTGTGATTCTTTTGTCTTTCAGCATGTTTACCATAGCTTGGATTTGGGTCTGTATTTCCTCAATTGCACTTGTGTTTGAGTTGTCGGCTGAGACAATATTCTCTCACTTTGGTCTTTTTGCAATACTTCCACTTCGTCCACAAACGCAAGGGCTGCTATGTCAAATCAGACTGAGAGTGATTTGGAGCCTATTTGGCCCCAATTGGAGCTCCAATAGGAATTCTGATTGAAAAAAAACGCGTTTTTTCATTGCTCCTAATCGGATTTTTCGCTCCTAATAGGAGCGTTACTAGTGTTTTTCACTCCTAATAGCAAACCAATTGGACCCATTAGGAGCCCTAATGGGGAGTTTTCAACCGATAATGACCCTTCGCACCGGTGAACATAAAACAACCAAGAACAAATATTTATTCCGCTGCACGATGCAGACTATAGCAACTTTACAGCAGAAATCTCTTCCATTGCAATAGAAACTTAGAAACCATGCGAATTTTAAACTTAACATAATTATCAAATGAAAATGTTCTCAACTCTGCACTTGTACATATTTTGTAAATTTTTTTCCCATAATCAATTTTCCACCCTGCATGTTTATTAACAATTTAGAGAGAGAATTAGTTGGGGGAGTCCATATACTCTTCGTCATCTTCACTATGAGTTTCCAGTTTTCTTGCCCTCCCATTAGCAAGAGTTCTTTGGTTGTTCCGCTGTTCCCTGTGGCTTTTTTGATTCCAAGTTGCTCTACTGCTATGCAAATTTCATCTTCGATGACCTCGGCTTTCATTGGTTCATATATGTTTTCATCTATGTTGTCCAACGGTTTGTACGCGTCAATGCAGCCCCATGACCATCAGGTAACAATCAAACTGAACCCACTTACATATTAAGAGGAATAATAAAAAGAATTTAAGCTATGGGTGTGTTAGAAAATAAGTTGGATGCCTTTCAGGGGGCACAACAAATTAAATACCAAGAGGAATTAGTTGTACATATTTTTATTATAAAAATTAATATGGAAAAATATAAGATTAGAGTTACATGGCAATGAAGCTTTAGAGAGCTAAGAAGAAGAAATTTTAGGCAGGGAGGGGGGGCGGGGGGGGGGGGGGGGGGGGGGGGGGGGGGCCAGTGGGAGACTGTAGCTTTATTTATTGTATTGTATTCTATTGTATTGTATGGTATTGTATGGTATTCGTATATCAGCTACGGTCTCCCAACAAACTATGGTATAGTATAGTATAGTATAGTATTGTATTGTATTGTATTGTATTGTATTGGATTGGAATTATTAGTATATAGCAGGTAGAAAGTGTGCACCCTTTCCACCAGCCAGTGCACTGTCTTGTATTGTATACAGAATAGTAGGTGTGTTGTATTGTGTATAATGTGAAGTGTGTAGTGTATAGGAAATAGAGTGTAATATATAGTGTATAATGTATAGTGATAATGCTTAGTAATAATGCAAGCAAAAAGTGTACACCCTTTTTGCCAGCTAGTATTCAAGTAGATTCAACTGGAAGTATTTTGGTTTAGTAATAGATTTAATTTAATTAAAGTAAAACCTGGGTTTGGCATCTGAGCCAAAGAAGACATCAACCAGTAGAATGCTTTTTTTTGAAGGGCAAAGTTCCTTCTTTTATACTTTTTTTTGGAAGGGTGCATGCCTTTTTCATTTTCAAACAACTTTCATTACAAACAAGGTCATTACAAGAGACAAGTCATTACAAGTTAATAACAAGAAAATTTTCTTTTGTTTTAATTTTAATTTTAATTTTAATTTTAATTTTAATTTTTTTAAATGTTTATTTTTATTTATTTATTTATTAACTGTTTTATTTGCTTTATTTAGTAACTTGTATTTTATTTCTTTGCTTTTTGATAATAAGTTTAGTTTTAATAGTTGCGGCTGGGCAGTAAGCTGGTTTCACTTGGTTTGGCTTAAACAAGGTTCCATTGGGCTGCAACCTGCACTGCGAAGAAGAAAAGTGACTGACCGTATGTCTCTAGTGTATTTTTCTTTGAATTCTTTGTTTGGTCTTCTGCGGAACCATTAGGGGGGTTCAAAGTTAGATTTTTTTGGTATTGTTTTGTCCATGATTTTTTCCAAAAGAAATTGTTTTTTTCTCAAAAAAGCGTCTTGGTCGACCCTTTTTTGGGCTCGTTTTTTTTTGCAACGCTTTTTTCCAAAAATAGAAATACCTCCCAAAATGACACACAACCATCGAAGAGAAATTGGAGGCAATGTGTCCCAACTATAGCCAACTTGATCGGCTGTTTGGAGAGCGGCAAAACATTCAAGCTTCTGCAACAGAAGAAATAGACTGTCCTATCAATAACAATGCCAACTGTGGAAGCGAGTTGGAAGCTGCAGAGGAGGGTCTTGGAAGAGATGACACCGGTCAGTTTGAGGATGATGCCCTGTTTGAGAATGACCAATCAACCGAAGAGAAGTTATACTTCATTGGAAGATGCTGTGAATTGAGGAAACTGAACTCCTGTTGGAATGTCAAGGAAGTGAAAAACCACCAGAACCAGAAGTAGCAGCAGTACCAGTAGCCTTGTGGATGGTTCTACATTAGTTTTGAATTCTAAAGCCAAGCCAACGGATCAGTGAACAACAGCGTTTATGCATGCTCAAGAAGAACGAGATGCTACAGACTTCAAACAAATGAAGCATGAGAACGAAATCCAAAGAGATGAATTAAAATTGAAGGAAAAAATGGATGGTGGGGCTTTGGAACTGAAACGAGAAGAGTTGGGACAACTTTTGGAAAGTCAAGCTTTGGAGAGGGATTTTAAGGAAAGGCAATTCCAAATAGAGGAAAAAAGGCTGGAAACTGCGAATGAGTTGGAGAAGCAGAAAATGAAGATGGGATTGATTCAGGCAGCCTCCTAATTTCTTTGATGCACATCTCTAATTCATTGTACAGGGCAATCCATGGGTTGTGTAATTGTGCTCTCTTAGTTTCCTTGCCACATATTCTGGTTGGGAGAGTTTCTAACGCAATCTTGTTCATTAGTTCCATGTGAGGGTGTATTGGGAAACTCTTGGAAGAGGCAACCTGTTCAGAAGAAAACCAAGTGATATTTTAAGTTTTGTTTTTCTTTGATTTTTCTTAGTTTTTTGGATTCTTCTTTGATTTTTGGATAGTTGCATAAAAATATCTTGTAAAATTTTATTTACCCTTTTAAATGAATTTATTTTAGATTTCGCATGGTGTTTTATGTTTAATAGTGCTAATGCATTGCAATCCCATAAAGTTCTAATTTATCTAGAGTTGCAACTTGCACTGCAAAGAAGCAAAGTGACCTAGTGAATGTCTCTAGTATTGACTTCTCCTTGAATTCTTTATCTGGTCTTCTGTGGAACCACTCCCCTGCATTTGTTTTGTAACTTCTTTCTTGACTTCCATGCTATCAAATTTGATGTACTGTTGCCATCTTGGTTGGTGACTTTAATTCTATCATGTGAAATCTGTCAAGGACACTGTTGAGGAATTGCTTTGTGTTTTTGTTCATTCTATTGTTCCTTGCTGCCACATTTTCTGCAATCATTTGGCTTGTGCCGTTGCACTTTCCATTTTCTTCCTAACCTTGTTTTGCTGTTCAACTAACTGATATATTGTTTCTCTTCTTGTTGTTTCTAGGGGTATGTCTTTTTTGTTGTCAGGCTGTGGTCTGGCCCATTTATGTTCTGTTTTTCCTAGTGCCTTTTGCAGTCGTTTCTTGTTTTGTCTAGAAATTCCTTTGGTGCTGTCATAAGAGTTTTTGACCTCTCTGATGCAGATTTCAAGGTTGATGTATAGTGCTATCCATTGGTTGTGTATTTGTTTCCTCTTTGGCTCCTGGCCACAACCCCTGGTTGGTAGCGTTTTAAGCGCAATATGTCAAGGGACTGTCGGAATTTTATCCATTGTCCCCCTTTTCTGATGTCCAGTCTTTTGTGGTTTCTGCATCATTAAGGTTTGCAGAACATAGTACCCATATTCCTTTGTCTTGGGTCTGCCATCTGCTGAGTCTATTATTGTGTCTTTTGTGTTCTCCGCGTTATTGTCAGACAGCCAATATGTGTTGACAATTCTGATTGTGCCTTTCTTAAAGGAGAGTGTTATTGCCATCAGGCTTGAGCTGATTTTTTCACATTTTGTGTTGTCTCTATTCCATTTCTCTGTTATTTGAATCCCCACCCCTGCAGATTTACGTGTAGTTCCTACTGTGTTTGTCCAGTATGATAGTCCCTTGAGTTTGCTGTTGTATGCATTCATTAGTTGCAGGTTGCTTATCAACCTGTCATCATGATGTGAACCTGTCAGCAATGCTGTTGGTGAAGCTGTTTAGGTTGTTAAAAACAGCTCATCACAGTTTCTTTGGAATAACAAAGAAAAAAGAAAAAAAGCCAATTTCTCGCAATATCATAAATTTTTAAAATAAAACCTTTGAAATCCTAGTTCTGCTTCCAGGTGTTGAAATACCCTAATTTCTCTGGATTTGCAATCTGTGTTGAGTATTACGCATAAAAGATACAATATCACTTGAACTACTTAAAAGAGATTAGAAATAAAACTATAAGTTGTACGGATTGAATATTTCAACCCGAATCTATATTGTTAAAATAAAAGGAGTTTCTGTGATTTGAACCTGGGGCATAACGCTCTCAAAGCTTGACTGCTGCACCAAATACATCTTTCCTGCATGCTCTCCATTTCAAAACACCATAATACATTGGCCGTGCACTGCCGAGATTAAGGGACGCCTTAACCAGAGATGGGTTATGCTTTTGGACTTTGGAGGCATGTGGTTTAACAGCTGCTCACATGTAGAAAGATGAATACATTTTGTAAATCTAACCTTTATTATTGAGTATTATTGCCTTCAGACGGCGATAAATTTCCCCTTCACTAATTTCCCCCAATTGGAAATCGCCATGTCAAGTTGATGCACCGCCTCAATGGGCAAATGGGATACGAGGTTTTCAACCTCAACAGGTCTCAATGGGACCATGTAAATAAAAGCGGAGTCTGTGGCAGGGAAAAAGACATCAAGTTGTCTCCTGACAAACAATTAACCACATAAAGCTTACATCAACAACTTGCACTGCAAAGAAGCAAAGTGACTGAGCGTGTGTCTCTAGTTTCAAAGAAAAAACCCCAACTGCAGTCAAATTGCTGCCCAAGAGCATTTAAGTGGTCAAAATCACACTAAAATGCCAGCTAACTTGGCGTTTTATAGATATTTTATCTTACCTGTGCATGGTTGCAGTGCAGGGTTCAAGTGGACCCCTACCCCGGAATGCGAATCTGGATTATCTGGTTAAACATGGTCCCACCAGGATCAAACCTGGTTAAACCTGAAATGGTTAGTAATCACATCAAAAAATCAGCAATTGTATTCAAAACAACAATCAAAAGAAAGTTGCGAGATATCAGTTTAGAGGTCCCTTATTTCTACTCCAGTTACTTTGTGTGTGTTCTATTTCTATTCCAGCTACTTCCAATTTACAACCTGGTTAAACCTGGCCAGTTAAACCTGAAGACAGCCAGGCCACCTTAGACACCTAAATCTGGTCAGGTAAACCTGGACCAGGTTAATTTTCCGCATTCCTACCTCCATGAAGCCAGACAAAAAGTTCCTCTTGACAAACAACCTCAACTCCTGTTGACCACACCTGGGTTACATCACATCTGCAAAGGACCTCCTCAACACACAAAATCTGAGTTGTCCCCACAATTGAAAAGGAGGCATACTTTATATATGTATCTGTTACTAACTATCTTAATGCATTTTGTCAAAAGTGCCACAAACAAAGTCAGGATGATGGGAAGTTTGATTGATTCTTGGAGACTCTGTGGCGGAGTTGTCGGTTCAGGCAATTCCCATTACTGAGCCGTCAATGAGATTTTACATTAGAGTCTTCTTGTGAACTGCGAAGCAGGAAGTGAATTTATTACTCACCCAAAATCGGGGCTGGTGGATATGGCTGGCGACAGACTTCGACGGAACTCCGACACTGGTTCTCGAAGCTCCGCAGGGCCGGTCCACAGTCAACCTGCGCCATTTCCGTCCTCCTTCTCTCTCTTCTCTCTTCTCTCTCTCTCTTCTCTCTCTCTCTGTTCTCAAAATTGGCAGCTCCCGAAGCTCAATCGCGATCCATCCCACACCTTGACCACCACCCCTCCTGATCCCGCCATCACACTGGGGATTCCGGGAGTCTGCGTATATTAAGGCAAATCCACTCCACTGGGCATGCTCAAGAAAGGATTGCGAGGTGGAACCTTTGGACACTGGGATGCTCAGATGGGGGTGCAACCCCCTCCCGTTGTGATGGCGAACTCTGTTCCGCGGGAGGCTCCGCGGCCTCGCGTGGTTCGGGCGATTCCATTACTGAGTCGTCAATGAGATTTTACTATAGAGTCTTTATTTAAAACAAACCGAAATCAACGTTGATCAGTCAATAAAAGTACATCAAAACAACAAGGCCACAGCAGCAGCGGCCGCAGCTGCCACTGGAGCCACTCCTTGGGCAGCGCTCTTTGCTCCAGCAGCTGCGCACTGGCTGGTGAAAGACTTGTACGCATCGGCCGAAGAAGGTGTGTTAGCAGAAGCTCCTGGAACAGCACAGTCAGTGGTCAGCTTGGCAAAGAGAGCTTTTGAAGATGAAGAGCAAATGCAATCGACTTGTGCTTGCGAAAGTTGCGGTGTTGTTGATCCACTGACAACAGTGATGTTGCATGTGGACAAGGCCTTGACAACGTCCTGAAGACCAGTCATGCAGGCAGCAGACAGTCCAGTAGCTGGCGAGTTCTGTGCAAGAGCAACAGCCGAGAAGAGAGTGGCAGCAACAGCGAAGAAATGCATTGTTGGTGAAATTGTTTTTAGATTAAATTGGTTCTGTTTCGTGCACCCCTTCGAGAAAGTACCACCGTGACAACTGCTGGTAACATAATTTTTCGATATCTTTCGTTTATGATGACGTAATATAAACATTCAATTGTCAAGATGTCTCTGCGGTTTCCTTCTTTTTCCAGATAGATCTGGCAAACCATCCCTTTCGGGGTCCGGAATTCCCTCGCCTCATTCGGTTGTCGATAATAAAAACTCGCTTTGGGCTCCGCATTCCATGCCGTTGAACATCCGCACTCAAGACGTTATATTCATATTCACCTTCGTTGTTCTGTGGGTGACGATAGCAATTCAATATCATATCTCGCGAAATGCTTGCAACGAACAAGCTGCCTCGATGCAAAAAAAGATCAACGGGAACCGCACCTTGATCTGATTCACATAGACAGTACCCTTCCCGTTTGGTCCTTCCAACACAAAGTACATGATGACTTGTTTGTCCCCACCTTGATCGTCTTTGTAAATAGTTCGCTTGGCATTCGTTGGTGCACCACGAGGACCCAAACCACCATGTCCCTTCATCGGAGTACCAACCATGTCAATAACCTGTTTGTATGGAGTCGGTCGGTGCCATGATTGTAGTCCATTTAGCTCACGTTGTTGTTTTGGTGATTGTAGACTTTGGAGTTACCTTTGCATGGTGAGAAACCTTATCGAATGCATCGTCAAAAAGTTTCTGTGATTGATAGTCTTCGATAAAGTCAAAAACGACGTAGGAGAGTGACAGGCCACCCAGCCCAACTCCGGCCAGAATGACGCCAAGGTATCCCGTGTTCTTGCCAGATTGCACAACTATTTCCGGGAACTTTCAGCTCAAATTCTCCTAGATTTGTACAATTTGAATACCCTTCTGGCCCAGTGACATGCGAGACCACGCAGACTCCTTCGGTGGTGGTGTTTGGTTGTTTGACGATCCCCCACCTGAGCCCATTTCCATTCTTCCTAAGCGTGTGGTTGCATATGATCTCTGAGACAGCAGTAGTTTTGTGGTTCGTTGAATGCAGTTCATTATTTTTTTTTTTTTAATTTTTTTTTATTAAAAAACAAAAAAAAAGAAATACAATAGTTTACTTATGACGTCTGAAACTGTTCAAAACAATTATTTCGCTGACTCCTTCTCGCCATTCACGATTCTTTCATAGTACGGGTCAATCGTTTCTTCCGGTTTGTTACCCACAGCCGCCGCGCCAATCAGCACAATTCCAGCAACAGCTCCAAACTGCCCCACCAATCTGGCATTAATGAACTTTTGACTGAGGAAAATGTCTGTTCGTGCAAAGTTGTACGCCAAAGTGCTTCCAACCACACCCGCATATGTGTACGCCAAGAGAGTGAATCGGTTTTTGTATGCAACTTGCTTCATACGCTCAAAGTCCCAGTCTGAGTTTGACCCGAAAAGAGTGGGTCTTGCAGACACAAGTTGAAGTTCATCTTCACGCGAAAGAGAGAACTTTTTGGCAAACTCGCGATCGGCTCTCATGGCAGCTCGATCAGTTTCAGTAAAGAAACCAGCTGTTGTGGCAGCAAGGACCAAAGAGATCTAGGGGATGGGAAACGTGATATTAGAAATCAATTCTCGATTCTGATTTCCTTGACACAAACTCACTCTAAAGGGAAGAGTCAAGCGTCTGTACGCTGGAATAAATCGGTAAGCAGCCAAAGATGTAACCACGGCTCCGGCACTGGTCAGGATGCCCATCTTAGCACCCTCGAGCAAGACCTTGTTGTGGATCTTGTCCTTCTCTTCCCTTCTCAATCGATGGGCTTCCATCTTGTCGGGCATTTCGACATGGTCGGATACGTGAGACATTGACACAGACATGTTGGCGGTTTTTGTGCTTTTTTCAGAACTTTATTCCGTTTTCCTGTTTTAGCTCTATTTATAGATATTCAGTAATATGAGTCACCCATTATTCACCAACTAACTTTTTTTGCTTATTCAACGCCAACCCGTACTTTTATTTATAAACAAAGTCTCCACTAACGATTCTTTCATAATATGCGTCAACTTTCACTTCCGGTTTGTTACCCACAGCTGCCGCACCAATCAACGCAATCCCAGCAACAGCCCCAAATTGTCCCACCAGTCTAGCATTAATAAACTTTTGGCTGAGGAAAATGTCTGTCCGTGAAAAATTGTACGCCAACGTAGTTCCGACAATTCCTGCATAGGTGTATGCCAATAGCGTGAACCTATTTTTGTAGGCAACCTGCCGAACAGTATCCAGATTCCACGACTTTCCTACAGATTCAAACTCTGCGTTGACTTCATTGGAGCGAGAGATGCTGAATTTTTGCGCAAACTCTCGGTCAGCGCGCATAGCAGCGCGGTCAGTTTCAGTGAAGAAACCAGCTGTCGAAGCGGCAAGGACAAGGGAAATCTAGCAAATTAACCAAATTAAGTAAAGACCGCGTCTAACAGTAGCTGAGTAATTAAATAAAAAAGCAAAACCATACTCTAAACGGCAGCGTCAGCCGTCTGTAAACAGGGCTGTATCTCTGGGCCGCTAAACTTGCCGCAATAGCACCAGCTGTTGTAACCATTCCCATCTTGGCACCTTCCACTAGAACTTTGCTGTGAATCTCATCCTTTTCTTGTCTTCTCAGACGATGCGCTTCCATTTTGTCAGGAATCTCGGCATGCTGCGAAACGTGGGACATTGACACCGACATTTTCAAGCGCGGAAGTGAAGCAATATGTCTTTTTGGAAACTTTTTCGTTGGCTTCTTTCCTTTTTTATCTCTTTTTGTAGACCGGAATGACGTCATTGTGTCTTGCCGTAAGTATCCGATTACTGAATTTCCAAATCACGTGAATATGGATGACAAATATATTTCGTTCACTGCCAAATAATAACAACCACTAAATAAAAGCAACAACCCTCTAAAAAACAGGTTCCAGGACCTTTCAAGACCCTTTGGAAACAAAAAAAAAACCGAGATAAAGGAAAATAATTTACGTTATCTTCTCTCTGCTGCTTGAATCAATAATCCGATCGGGTCCATTTCCCCCACTGCTATAACATTACTCTCATCACCCAACCCGGTAAATCCGTGCACTATACCCTCAGTATCAGCGCCAGCAGCCGCGCTTGTATTAGCCATTTTCTTTTGCATCCATGGACTTATTGGCGGGCTCTGAAATTGATTACTCCTGTTAGCATCAAACCACTGATATCCTTGGTGATTTGGATATCCGATTTGTGGATGATAGTTTACAAATGGAGCATGGAAACCATGTGGAGCTGTCATAAAATACATGGGATGTTGCTGTTGTCGATTTTGCAGATGATGTTGATGTTGAACATGTTGGTGATAATGATGACGCCGCTGCTGCTCCTGAAAATGATGATACTGCTGAAGATGATGATGATGATGGTCCACTGGATAACCCTTGCTTACGTTTCCGTAAGGTGGATAGATGTAGACAAATCCTGGTGGGCCGTACTTGTTGGTTTGCTTTAATTGTGAAGCGTCACACGTATCCCCCGTCATTACATGAGACTGCTGTTTGGGTGACGAAGATGCACTCGGTTGTGGGGTCCCGGTATTAGAGATCGGAAATGCGGGAAGTGGGGACCCCTTTTGTGCTGGCTGTGTGGACATTTGGGCAGCTGCTCTGCCTTGTTCCGGTATTTCAATGGGTGGGTTGTTACCAGGCGCAAGTTCTGATTCAGAATCTGTGGACTCTTCTGTTTTTGCGATAACGGTGAGAGAACGAGTCAAAACTGGTGGTCGGAATTCAAATATTGGTGCCGATGGAGGATGTTGATATTGAAACGGCGCAGACGAAGGATTCAAATAGAAATGCGGCTGAGGTCGAAATACGAGGGTAGAAGAGCCATTAGGGTGCCAGTTTCCTTGTGCAGGCATTGAAAACGCGTGATGTGGGTGCGATGACAAAGTGAAGGGTTTGTGATGTACTCTCGCATCTGTGGAGGATCTCGGCGTTTGATCATCCGTGTCCGTTGCATCTGGATCTACTGAAGCATCGATTCTCTGTTTTTTCGGCTGTCGTTTGTTGATATGGCTTTGAAGGAGTTGCGGGCCATTGCCCGGAAGAACGGCACACAGTTTACATTTCTTACGAATGTGGCGGTGTTCGCTGCATTTTATTTTTCAATATTAGTGAAATGAAATTATGCAGATAAAATTCGGCGAGCATAACTTACCATAAGCTGTTTGTTGGAATGCCCTCATCAAAGCACGCCCGACACGAATATCTCTGCCGTCGATGTTTGCAAATTGTTGATCCGCCTGTTCCTTCATCATAACAGTCAATGCACTGCTCAAAGTTTGAAATCAGATGTGTTGTGTAATAAAAATAACAAAAAAGAATAAGGCAATCGAAACCATCAAATCAAGAATATACCTGACTTCTTCTCTTTCCATGATGACATATAGCTGGGAGCATAACTCCATCTGCAGGTTTCCGAAGATGCAGTGGCGGTGGGATATTGCGAAGTTGACGAGACCTTTTCTTGGGACTTGTCAGTGGTGAATCCAATGATTCTGTTGGTGCTGTTTTTCCAACAGACGACGGTTTAGCAGCTGGCGGTGACTTGGTTGAAGAAATGACGGTAGGTGGAATCGCTTCCACCGCCAAGGTTTCTGGGGGTGTGTCTTTGTCAGCCATGGAGGTCTCTGTGACGCGTTTTTCCGTATCCTCCAAAGCTTGCTGAAGTGATGTATGGAAGCGGGAGTTCAGTGGATGCAGCGATGTGCTACAGTGCTTTTTCTGTTTTCCTGTCAAACAAAGTTTGTTTTGACAATTTTTTGTTCAAAGGTGAACATTGGTGGGCGGGATTTGAAAAATGCCTGAAAATAGAAGGACAGAGAAGAACAGTCAAATGCAGATAAATGCCTTGTTTTAAAAGTATGCAAAAAAATAAAATGATATGCAAATGCAAAAATGGTAAAAAGAGTATTGCTTAAAGGCACAGAGTGGAAGCAGGGTTATGCCAGCACAACAGCTGCATCCTTTGAACTCTTTCGTGCAGGGAATGCGTCGTAAGCATCCCTATCTTCTTGAGAGATGGGCTCCATTGCTTTATCAGGAACAGGCGGAAGACTGTTGCTCGCACTGGGGGCAAATGACACGCTTGGTTTGTTTCTCCCAGTACTAATCTCCGAATTTGGAATGAGTCCTTCCTGAGATGCAGAATATCGTCGTGAACGAAAGAAGCGACGGTTGAATCCCCATTTACCAGAAACGATTCTCTTGGCTTGATTATCAGATTCTGACCGTTTTCTCCTGGCAAACAGTCCACCAAGACTTTTCTCAGGAACATCCAGTTTCTCAGGATCAGATGAATTGAAATTTTGTTTCGGACCAAGAACAGGATTGACAAGTACCAATCCTTCCCTTGTCAAGACTTGTCGTCGTCTGTAACAACAAATCCCCGTAATAATCAGCATGAGAAGAACAGCACCCCCGGAAGCACTTGCAGCTATGGCAAAAATCGGAAATCGTTGCTGCATGGGTGCCATTTCTTGATTGGCAGACAGAGTAGCATTCCCACCGTCCATCGTATCGGGAACAGCACCACCATGCTGACTGTCGACGCCATGTCGATTTGTGCCTGTCATTTCTCCCGAGATTCGCCCGTTACGTTCGCCCCCTTTTTTCTGTGATCCGTTCGTGGAGTCTTCAGGGACAGGTACCTCTGTGCCCGCTTCAGTAGTTCCTTTGGATCCACCTTCCGGTCTCTGATTACCACCAGACGGCTCTTTCTTTCCTTCCCCCTTTCTTTCTTTTTCGTTTCCTTCCTGAGCAGTAGTACTCGTCCCGGCTTGAATAGGCCGCACCCCACCAGACCCACCGACTGGGTTGAGTGGAATCACGCCGCCTGCGGTAGGTCCGCCAATCGGCACAACGCCGCATGAGTCGCCAGTAAAGAAGCCCACGCTGATGGCGGCGGCCGCCCGCTTCAGCGCGCTCAGCACGCAGCGGCGGCCCTCGACAACAGCGGCCACGACGCACTCGGGGCTGCGGCTGCACGCCTGCATGCACACCGCCGGGCCCCACGCCGCGCCAGTGTCGAGCACGTCCAGCCGCACGCCGGCGTCGCCGCCCGCAAAGCCGCCGAGACGCGCCATGCCGCCGGCGCCGTGCAGCGCGAGCGCCGCGGCGGCGTCGCGCGGGAACAGCTTCGCCTGGCAGCCGCCCTGCGCCGCATCGAACACGAACGCGTGCGCCCGCGGGCTGCGCTGCGCCGCGAGGACCGCGCACTGCGTGAAGCTGGCGGCGGCCGCCACGGGTCCGGCGTTGAACTGCTCGGGGAAGCTGTACCCAGAATACCGCGTGACTTCCAGTTGCTGGATTCCCCGGATATTATTGTTTATTATTTCAATGTAGTTCAATACACTTACGCAGTTTCCAACTGGTCCGGGAATGATGCTTGTGCTTATCGATGTCTGTGCACTCATGTTTCGTGATGCCACCGAACGGCAGCTTGTTTTCTTACAAGAAAGTCGAAGAGATTGTCATTATTATTAATGAAAGTGGGTTTAGAAAATTGAAATGGGGAAAAACAATCACAACAATTTCATTCGTGAGTCATTTCTGCTTTAATGAATAATACTTAATATGCGATTTATTGTCAAGAAGCTTAAGTACGCGTTTTTGAAGAAGCTTCTTTAAACACGTTGCCTTCACTGTCTTCCGCGTCCTTGTTATTTGTCGGTAAACTCGCAGACCGCTTGAAAAGCCACTGCATCATTCTTTGCTCATATGTCAATTCGCTGTTTGATGCCGTTTTGGAGGATTTGTTTACATTTGGTTTCCCCAGCACTGGATTCACTACCTCCTGCTTTCGCGACCTTCTCCATCGAACAATAGCCAATGCCACACCCAAGAATACCACCACGCCCACAGATGCACCTCCTGCAATCAATGCCGTTTTTGGAAGTTCAATCATTTTCCCTCCTATCGTCAAATTCACGGCCGAGCTTGATTCCTGGTTTGCAACGGGAGAAGGTGTGAATGTAATTAAACTCGCCGTTGCCTCAACAATCGACGTTGTACTTGTTGCCAAAAGCCCAGTTTCTTTCCTTGTTGTATTTGCAGCTTCATTTACCGTGTTGTTCAACGGAATCCCAAACGGTTTCACTGATCCAATAGTACTACTACATCGCTTTTCGGTAATGATATGTATCGCCATTCCATCTTTGGTTGCTCCCAATGTTGCCAAGTTGCATTCCAACGCTCTTGAATTATACACAGCAAGGACACAGCCCGACGCATCAGGACACAAGTCAGAACATTGCTGGCCGCTCTTGACGTTATTCACAGTCTTGATTGCCAAGCCAGGTTTGGTGAATGCGTCTCCCCCAAAAGCACCCAATAGAACCATTCCACGCTCAGCTTGCAGATACATTAAATTCCCTTCGACGACTTGAAATGCTTTCCCTTTGCACGTTGGTGGCGTTATTGTTGAATCAAAGACGAATCCGTTCATGGCGATGGTTTGGTTGGCTACAAAACTCTGACATTCTTGGAAACTAGATACAGGCGTAAGAGGAGTGGCGTCAAAGTGGCCTGGGAATCCAAATCCATTGTATTTTGTGAACTGGAAGAGCTGTTGTTTTTTTTTGTGTGAATCGGTTTTGTTTTCACAACACGTTCAAACAGATATCTTTGCTTACACATGAGTTTGTCGTCATGTTCCATGATGCTACCGAAGCTGAAGTCATTTGCTTGAAGAAGCGGTGAAGAATCCCCAAGAACTATTGAAACTAAAACTAACGGGGGACAATGAATTCATTACAGTGGTCATTGCAAATGAGCATTAAATGACATTTTTTTGGACCATACATCTTTTCAATCAGGAGAGAGTCGTAAAACATGATTTGATTGTCACTTATTCTGTTGTGTGGTTAAGATAACTGTGGTTCAAACCGCGTTGGACAAATCAAACAAAACACTGTACACAATTATTTATTATACTCATCTTGATACAAACTTGAACAAATTCACATTCCGCCCAATCGTAGACTTTCTCGCAAGTCCTTGATTGTCTATTCTTCCCGTCGGATCCTGGTCTTCTGCCTTTTCTACATCAAAGTCGTCACCGATATCATTCTCATCCCCATCCACTCGAACAGTTGGTGTCGACACAGCACGAAACAGATTCACATTTCCTTTCACGGTATCATTTCTACGTACTCCAGCTCTGTAGTTGATTCGAAACGAATCATGTACAGTCCCATCATTATCGAAATTCCTGGCAGATGTCCTTCTTCTTCGCTGGCGATACCCAACAAACACCAATGCTGCCCCAACAACTACAATAAACGCCGCGACAGACACACTTGCTATCAAAGGCGTTGATAAAACAGGTTTCGGAGGTTCGTGTGTTGGTCCAACAACGGCTTCTTGTTTCGCACTCGGATTTATTCTAGCTTGACTTGTACCGTTCGTACTAGTACTGCTGCTGCTGCTGGCCGTTCCAACATTATTTGATTTCAGCTGGCCACTACTCGTCTTGCCGGTGATTCCGACTATATCGACTCCAGAAGGAATACTAGATCCAGAATTCAATGACGCCGACAAACACGTTCTGTTTGTAACCACGCTAAAGTACCCGCCGCTCAATGCCAAGGAACCCCCCGGGGCTCCCGTTTGCTTCATTGTAAACAACTGACAAGAGGTTCCCTTTGTTTGGTACATTGCAAATACACACGAAGGCGTTGATTCACAGAGTTTGATGCACTCTTTGAGCGTCTGTATTTGCGGGCTTGTTTTTCCTTGCGGGATGGTTAGATTCGCTTTAATATACGTGTCTGCGCTAAAGTGACCGAGTTCAACCATTCCCTTTGTTGGTGTATATACAAGTAGAGTCTGAGTGGTTGGATTTGAGCTTGGTTGAAATGAATTCGAGAGGCAACTTGCAGAACTGTTGGAACTGTCGCTAAAGTTGAAGTTGAATGCCGACGCGCCCAGTTGCGTTGCCATTTGAAGCTGACACTCTTTGAGCGATTTGGCGGATGTATTCGAGGTTGTGGTTGTAGAAGCCGTGGCAACGGGTAATGAATATCCCTGAAAGGTTGCTGTTTCTATCGTCTTAATAAAAAAAGCCCCGTGAGTTCAGATGATGCGTTCTGGATCAATTGAGAAAACTTACACAAGAGCCAGCTTGAAAACTGTTCATTGTTATGGAGCCACGTACTGCGCTGGCTGTCATTTTTTTTTTTTTTGATGTTTTTCGTCGTCTCGTCCAGATTATGTTGTAATAGTATTAAGTTACTGGAATGAAACTATTAATGACTATGGTAACTGCTGCACAAGCTCTTGATTATCGATACTATTATGATTTCTGTTATGAAATTTTTACAGAAAAATAAAGATGTATACAGGACGATTTTATTTAAAAAATACCCAAGTCGGAATACTCGCAAAAAGAGAGATATTCAAAATTGTCTCGATCCATTTTCCCCGCCTATGCCAAAGAAGCAAGGGGCTATGACAGGAAACTTTAAGACCGAAGGTGTAAGATGGTTGTTTTCCTCTGCCTCAACGCCATTTCTCAATTTTCCACGGGGTCTGGAAGTCGATGGTATAGTTGAGGGTTTCACTTTGACGATGTGTTTGGTGTAGTTCAAGTTGGACATGTCACCAATGGGGGTCGGATGTGAAGGGAGATCGGAAGGGGTTTAGTTCTTAGGACAATAGGAGACAGTAGAGGAGACAATGTCTTCAGCAAACCACCCAGCAAGAGTCATAAGCCTGTTGTTGGAGAGAAGCTGCTGAAAGGTCAAAGAGTTTTGTGGGAGAAAAAATGAGGGAAGAGAAAAAAAGAAAACTCGTTTTTTAAGTTTACAGCAAAAACACCCGAAGAGTCAAATGCGGTCAGAACTTGACGCTGAGCGTTGTAGTGGCTTGATCGCACGTGTTAATACTTTATTGATGCAACTCACTTCGTCAAAAAAAGGCTAAGAGTCGTGAAGCAGCCTGATTCATTTGCAATCGTTGCTGCGCTGTAGATTCTCTCTGAATCTGCGAGTCCGTCTTCGGTAATGAAGAAAGCCGCGGCAGTTTTTCCATAAATAACCATAAAGAAAGAAAATAAAAAAAAGTCGAGAAAATGAAGAACCTCCTCACCGCCCTTGCCCTTGTTGCTGCAACCGTTGTGCGCGCCGGTGATGCACCAGCTGTTGATCTCTGCAAAAAAGATTCCTACCCGAAGGACTGGATCCCCGGCAAGACCTCTGCTCCCCTGGTGCAGGTCTCACAACAGCAAGTTCTCAACAGCGCCAACCCGCTCTACTGCTCCGGTACCTGGGTGTTTGTCGATGGCTGCACTGTAAGTAGCTGCGTGGAATGGCTTGGGTCCTGTCATTGAAGGACTTGTAAATTGCACATGCGTGTGTGCTTGTTTATGATCTTGTCATATCAGAATTACTCATGTATGCCTCCAAATATTAGTTCACGATCAAGAACTTCACGTTTTTGAATGCTTACCAGTCCCAGTGGTACGGAGGTGTCGTTGGTCTTGTTAATGGTGTTCCCCAAGAAAACAAGAATGCTGTCAACATGGTCAAGAACGTTGTTCCCGCATCTAACCTTCAAGACGCTACTTTCAACTTGATTACTACTGCTGGAGCTTCATACTCGTGAGTTTTTTTTCGTTGGTTTCTTTGCAAGTCAGACACTTGTTCCAACATTTGGGTTCATAGATTCTTCAGTGTGAACCAACTTCGATTGTTCGACACACTTCAGAACCAAGTCATTTGCACCGTTGACTTGCCATGTGAGAGTTTCTTGTTTTTGGAGCTTGCGATTCGTGACTCTGACATAAATTCCGTCCTGGTTCTAGACAACAACCCCAACGTTCCAGGTTCCAGCACTGGATCAACCACGGGATCAACTGCTGGAACGGGAGCGACAACAACCAAGGCTGGTAGCGATGCTTCCTCTAGCGTTGTGGGACTGTTGGGATTGGCTGTTGCGGCCTTGTTTGTCTGAGAGAACTTTGAGGAATAGAATCTTTGCATGTGCCCCGAACTACCTCCCGCTTCATACACGCTTTCATTTCGTTTCTACTCGCCTCCTCGTAAACTCACAAACAGATAAAAGCAAAATAAAAACGAATAATTCTGTGAGACTGATTGAGGCGTCAAGGGGAAAGACACAACATATTTTTACCTTTAATCCAAAAAAAAAAGGAAAGGCAAAAACGATGGCCACCTCATTCTCAGGGGATACCATTGTGTACTTTGGAACTGGAGGTCCAGGAGATCCGTCGCCACTTGGGGGCAAAGGCTCGTGTGGAAGGGATCCCGCCAATCCGTACGTTTGGCCATGTGGTCTACAGTTACGGGAGACACTCTTAACCCTCTCTCTCCCTCAGAAACTACTTTGCGGCTGTTACTCCAGAGCTGTACAACTCCAGAGATGTGTGTGGTCTCTGTGCCCAAATTACTTGTCCTGCCGTAAGCTTAGATCTCTAGAAATAAGGTTCTACCTTGAAGCACACTGATAAACGCAACACCCCTACAAACAAACCCAACAGTGTTCTGGACGGACCGTTACCGTGGAGATTATCGATACCTGTCCCAGCTGTGTCAAAAGTGCGGATGCAGGGTCTCTGTCAATTAGTCTGCAGGCAATGGGGGACTTGCTAGGCGGCCAATCGAAAGCCGTCAATGCTGGAGTTATCAGGAATGCGTCTTGGCAGCTTATTGCATGTCCTGCATCGCTCGGTCCCAATCAGTCCCCAGTTTCTGGTGGTGGTGTATCAACAACATCAAGTCCAAACAATACGTCAAACTCAGGTAAATTCCTCTAGTTTATGCGCGTCCTTCTGTTTTGTGGCTCTCTTTGTAATCTCTTGCACGATTCTCCCTTTTCCTTTGAACACGATGTGTGTCAGGCTCGATTTCAACTACTGCACCTACATCCCCTGGGTCCTCAACGGGTAATACTGTTCCTTCGATTGCGGTTTCGATTGTTACGATTCGAGAACCTAATGGATTGGGCAATAGCGGTGCGGATCAAGCTGAAAACCCTTTTTTCGCAGTGCCAAAATCCTTTTTTTTTATTTGTCAGCACTCTTTCTATGATTTTTAACTCCTCTTTCTCCCTTTTTCAGGAACCTCATCGGAAAATAATCTTGGTCCTATTCTTGGAGGCTCCACTGCGGCAGTATTCCTGCTCCTTGTAGTTGGCTTCGTTCTATGGTTGAAACATCGCACTGCAAAACAAGAACGTGAACATGCTCAAACTCAAATCATCAATCGATACGGCGCCGGAAGTGTAGGTGGATCGAGTGGCCATCCAACTCTCCGTCGGAATACTTCGGTCCCTGATATGTCTGCCGTCCGTCCGGCTAGTGGTGCTGCGTCCGAACAAGCCTTGGTTGTACCTGCCGCAGAACACCACTTCTTACCCGCAATTCCTATTTCAGCCTCCCTTTCAATGGACAGACCTCCCCAGCATTATTACCCTTCTTCTACGCCTTCGCCAACAAGAACTCCTCCTATTCAGCAACAGTTTGGTGCTGCTCCTTTGTCTCCTGGTCAGCCACTTTATGGACAACCACAATCCCAGCCCCCTGCAGATTACTCCAAGGAATGGGCTGAGTACTTCAAACAACATCCCGAAGAGTATGAAAGATACTATGGAACTCCAATGCCTCGTTGATCGAATTTAATATGACTTGAAGTGCAATAGTTTTTCTTTTTATATAAACTTTTCTTTGAAGGATGAAAGTAGGAAAAGAAACAATTGGGTTAGTATGGTTGGGTAGATTCAGTTAGTTAATTTGGGGTGTTGAGAGCTGGTTTGCATTTGGGTTTATTCATTTTTTTTTCTTTCCCTCTCTTGGTTTCTTGAGTGAAACAAAAAAAAGTAAAACCTCTTTTTCTTTCTAGTTTGGAGTTTTTAAATAACCTTTTACCAGTTTATCCAAGCATTCTGGCATTTTCTCTGCAAGTATTGAGTACCTGGCCATTTTCGAGCAAATTGTTGAGTTGGAAAAATTATTTTTGATATACGGAAAAATGAAAACATTCAAACTATCAAGGCTGAAGTACAACCTGAAGCACCACTTAAAGCACGGTTGATTTGGGGCGAGCTAATGTAAGCTTTATGTGGTTAATTGTTTGTCAGAGGACAACTTGTTAGCTTTTTCCCTGCCACAGACTCGGCTTTTATAGCGTTTTACTGTTGCTTCAGTGTTTTACATGGTCCCATTGAGACCTGTTGAGGTTGAGCACCCCGTGGCACATTTGCCTATTGATGCGGTGCATCAACTTGACATGGCAATTTTCGATTGGGGGAAATTAATGAAGGGGAAATTAATCCCCGACTGATGGCAAAAATACTCAATAATAAAGGTTACATTTACAAAATGCATTCATCTTTCTCTATGTGAGCAGCTGTTAACCACATGCCGCCAAGGTCCAAAAGCATAACCCATATCTGGTTAAGGGGTCCCTTAATCTCAGCAGCGCACGGCCAGCAGGATGTGGCCAATCAATTTCGCAGCAAGGCTGCTGTTGGAAAACCCCTACTGAAATTCCAACAGCAGCCTTGCAGGGGCCAAACAGACACCAGTAGCAAATCTGGGATTGCCAAAGTGATTTAAATGGCTGGTTCTATGTCTGCTGTGATTTGCAAGGATGGCCGAGGTTCAGCCATAGCTGCAGGTGCTTTGTTGGTGTTGCAAACTGCAACTTTGGGGGTTTGTGATGGCCCTAGTGACCCGAATGGGACCTCCTTACTTGCAGGCCAGCTTTCAATGTGGAAAGACTGGTTCCTCAACCCAGAAGCAGGATGTGGCCAATCAATTTAGCAGCAAGGCTGCTGTTGGAAAACCCCTACTGAAATTCCAACAGCAGCCTTGCAGGGGCCAAACAGACACCAGTAGCAAATCTGGGATTGCCAAAGTGATTTAAATGGCTGGTTCTATGCTTGCTGTGATTTGCAAGGATGGCCGAGGTTCAGCCATAGCTGCAGGTGCTTTGTTGGTGTTGCAAACTGCAACTTTGGGGGTTTGTGATGGCCCTAGTGACCCGAATGGGACCTCCTTACTTGCAGGCCAGCTTTCAATGTGGAAAGACTGGTTCCTCAACCCAGAAGCAGGATGTGGCCAATCAATTTAGCAGCAAGGCTGCTGTTGGAAAACCCCTACTGAAATTCCAACAGCAGCCTTGCAGGGGCCAAACAGACACCAGTAGCAAATCTGGGATTGCCAAAGTGATTTAAATGGCTGGTTCTATGTCTGCTGTGATTTGCAAGGATGGCCGAGGTTCAGCCATAGCTGCAGGTGCTTTGTTGGTGTTGCAAACTGCAACTTTGGGGGTTTGTGATGGCCCTAGTGACCCGAATGGGACCTCCTTACTTGCAGGCCAGCTTTCAATGTGGAAAGACTGGTTCCTCAACCCAGAAGCAGGATGTGGCCAATCAATTTAGCAGCAAGGCTGCTGTTGGAAAACCCCTACTGAAATTCCAACAGCAGCCTTGCAGGGGCCAAACAGACACCAGTAGCAAATCTGGGATTGCCAAAGTGATTTAAATGGCTGGTTCTATGCTTGCTGTGATTTGCAAGGATGGCCGAGGTTCAGCCATAGCTGCAGGTGCTTTGTTGGTGTTGCAAACTGCAACTTTGGGGGTTTGTGATGGCCCTAGTGACCCGAATGGGACCTCCTTACTTGCAGGCCAGCTTTCAATGTGGAAAGACTGGTTCCTCAACCCAGAAGCAGGATGTGGCCAATCAATTTAGCAGCAAGGCTGCTGTTGGAAAACCCCTACTGAAATTCCAACAGCAGCCTTGCAGGGGCCAAACAGACACCAGTAGCAAATCTGGGATTGCCAAAGTGATTTAAATGGCTGGTTCTATGTCTGCTGTGATTTGCAAGGATGGCCGAGGTTCAGCCATAGCTGCAGGTGCTTTGTTGGTGTTGCAAACTGCAACTTTGGGGGTTTGTGATGGCCCTAGTGACCCGAATGGGACCTCCTTACTTGCAGGCCAGCTTTCAATGTGGAAAGACTGGTTCCTCAACCCAGAAGCAGGATGTGGCCAATCAATTTAGCAGCAAGGCTGCTGTTGGAAAACCCCTACTGAAATTCCAACAGCAGCCTTGCAGGGGCCAAACAGACACCAGTAGCAAATCTGGGATTGCCAAAGTGATTTAAATGGCTGGTTCTATGTCTGCTGTGATTTGCAAGGATGGCCGAGGTTCAGCCATAGCTGCAGGTGCTTTGTTGGTGTTGCAAACTGCAACTTTGGGGGTTTGTGATGGCCCTAGTGACCCGAATGGGACCTCCTTACTTGCAGGCCAGCTTTCAATGTGGAAAGACTGGTTCCTCAACCCAGAAGCAGGATGTGGCCAATCAATTTAGCAGCAAGGCTGCTGTTGGAAAACCCCTACTGAAATTCCAACAGCAGCCTTGCAGGGGCCAAACAGACACCAGTAGCAAATCTGGGATTGCCAAAGTGATTTAAATGGCTGGTTCTATGTCTGCTGTGATTTGCAAGGATGGCCGAGGTTCAGCCATAGCTGCAGGTGCTTTGTTGGTGTTGCAAACTGCAACTTTGGGGGTTTGTGATGGCCCTAGTGACCCGAATGGGACCTCCTTACTTGCAGGCCAGCTTTCAATGTGGAAAGACTGGTTCCTCAACCCAGAAGCAGGATGTGGCCAATCAATTTAGCAGCAAGGCTGCTGTTGGAAAACCCCTACTGAAATTCCAACAGCAGCCTTGCAGGGGCCAAACAGACACCAGTAGCAAATCTGGGATTGCCAAAGTGATTTAAATGGCTGGTTCTATGTCTGCTGTGATTTGCAAGGATGGCCGAGGTTCAGCCATAGCTGCAGGTGCTTTGTTGGTGTTGCAAACTGCAACTTTGGGGGTTTGTGATGGCCCTAGTGACCCGAATGGGACCTCCTTACTTGCAGGCCAGCTTTCAATGTGGAAAGACTGGTTCCTCAACCCAGAAGCAGGATGTGGCCAATCAATTTAGCAGCAAGGCTGCTGTTGGAAAACCCCTACTGAAATTCCAACAGCAGCCTTGCAGGGGCCAAACAGACACCAGTAGCAAATCTGGGATTGCCAAAGTGATTTAAATGGCTGGTTCTATGTCTGCTGTGATTTGCAAGGATGGCCGAGGTTCAGCCATAGCTGCAGGTGCTTTGTTGGTGTTGCAAACTGCAACTTTGGGGGTTTGTGATGGCCCTAGTGACCCGAATGGGACCTCCTTACTTGCAGGCCAGCTTTCAATGTGGAAAGACTGGTTCCTCAACCCAGAAGCAGGATGTGGCCAATCAATTTAGCAGCAAGGCTGCTGTTGGAAAACCCCTACTGAAATTCCAACAGCAGCCTTGCAGGGGCCAAACAGACACCAGTAGCAAATCTGGGATTGCCAAAGTGATTTAAATGGCTGGTTCTATGCTTGCTGTGATTTGCAAGGATGGCCGAGGTTCAGCCATAGCTGCAGGTGCTTTGTTGGTGTTGCAAACTGCAACTTTGGGGGTTTGTGATGGCCCTAGTGACCCGAATGGGACCTCCTTACTTGCAGGCCAGCTTTCAATGTGGAAAGACTGGTTCCTCAACCCAGAAGCAGGATGTGGCCAATCAATTTAGCAGCAAGGCTGCTGTTGGAAAACCCCTACTGAAATTCCAACAGCAGCCTTGCAGGGGCCAAACAGACACCAGTAGCAAATCTGGGATTGCCAAAGTGATTTAAATGGCTGGTTCTATGTCTGCTGTGATTTGCAAGGATGGCCGAGGTTCAGCCATAGCTGCAGGTGCTTTGTTGGTGTTGCAAACTGCAACTTTGGGGGTTTGTGATGGCCCTAGTGACCCGAATGGGACCTCCTTACTTGCAGGCCAGCTTTCAATGTGGAAAGACTGGCTCCTCAACCCAGAAGCAGGATGTGGCCAATCAATTTAGCAGCAAGGCTGCTGTTGGAAAACCCCTACTGAAATTCCAACAGCAGCCTTGCAGGGGCCAAACAGACACCAGTAGCAAATCTGGGATTGCCAAAGTGATTTAAATGGCTGGTTCTATGCTTGTTGTGATTTGCAAGGATGGCCGAGGTTCAGCCATAGCTGCAGGTGCTTTGTTGGTGCAAACTTTGGGGGTTTGTAATAACCCTAGTAACCCAAATGGGACCTCCTTACTCGCAGGCCAGCTTTCAATGTGGAAAGACTGGTTCCTCAACCCAGAAGCAGGATGTGCCCAATCAATTTAGCAGCAAGGCTGCTGTTGGAAAACCCCTACTGAAATTCCAACAGCAGCCTTGCAGGGGCCAAACAGACACCAGTAGCAAATCTGGGATTGCCAAAGTGATTTAAATGGCTGGTTCTATGTCTGCTGTGATTTGCAAGGATGGCCGAGGTTCAGCCATAGCTGCAGGTGCTTTGTTGGTGTTCCAAACTGCAACTTTTGGGGTTTGTGATGGCCCTAGTGACCCGAATGGGACCTCCTTACTTGCAGGCCAGCTTTCAATGTGGAAAGACTGGTTCCTCAACCCAGAAGCAGGATGTGCCCAATCAATTTAGCAGCAAGGCTGCTGTTGGAAAACCCCTACTGAAATTCCAACAGCAGCCTTGCAGGGGCCAAACAGACACCAGTAGCAAATCTGGGATTGCCAAAGTGATTTAAATGGCTAGTTCTATGTCTGCTGTGATTTGCAAGGATGGCCGAGTAGTTTGTACAACTTTTGGGAAACAAACGCTTGGCTCATAGAACAATGCCATTTGTATCTTATTTACTGTAGGAGCACATTGTTGATAATCAAGAGGGTGCTTTTGTCAGTGATTCTTTTGTCTTGTAGGAGATTGATCTTATTTTGAATCTCTCCGATTGCCCAGGTATTCAGGTTGTTGGCAGAAAAATAGCTGCCTAGTATTGTTTTGCTTTGATCTTTCCTGAGGACTTCCACTTCACTTTTGTCGCCCCATGTGAGGGATGTGTGTGGTGTTGCAGGGTTAATTGCTATCACTTTGACTTTTTTCGTAATGGAAGTGATGGTATTTCCTTCCTGGAACTCATGGTCTTCCAGCTCCTTCCAGCTGTCTGCTATTGTGTTTGTGTTATCGAAAAAGGAAATGCTGCTATCCATTATATTTGGTTTTGATTTTTGCTGATAGGGTCACTCCCTTGGTTTCTTGATCAATTACACAAGGTGTCCCAAAAGATTCTCTATTCCAAGCCCGATCCCTGTTGGATCATTGCGCCAATTTCAATGTCTTGGTTTTTCCCATGGCCGTTCTTATTTTTGCGGTGAGTCTTTGTTTTCTGTTGAATTTCCAGGCTGAGTAGCAGTATGGAACGTTGATTCTTTGGTGGCTTCTCATCACTGCTCTTGGGCTGACTGAGTCAAAGGCTTTTTTGATGCCATTCAGCAGGATGTAGCATTCCTTTTCAACAGTTAGCAGAACAGAACCCATCCACCAAGAAAAACCTACCATGGAAAGTGTGGGACTATGGTAACAGTATTGAAGATGGAATGAAAAGAGCTAAGAAATACTCCACATGTCAGGACAAACAAACACTTGAGGCAATTAGAGCAAGAATTGAAAACACACAAAAATATCATGCCATCTACACCAATGGATCACTAAAGACCATACATAGCAATGAATACAACGCACTTAGCCTGTGGAAAGCACCAAAGCACTATCAACATTGATTACATGGTCGTTGTAGTAACATACAAAAGACTAAAAGAACTCAAGACTCTCAAGATCCTTATTGAGAATAGAAAAAGCACCAAAAAAATACAACCTGCATGGAACCACCACCAGCAAATACATGGGCACCTACACCAAAAATGAGCAAATGTATTTGGTGTTCTTTTTATATTGAAACCAACTGAGAAACAGTTAATACATAGTTTCCTAGGATATTGTATCAGGGTAGCTATTTTGAGTTTGATCATTTTCCATTTTAGCAAATTCTGGTGTTTGTTCTTGGTCTGGGCAGGTTTTTCAGTTGTTGTCAGCTGTACCCTCATTGA